>JAOXNX010000035.1:3595624-3610747 GCA_028566075.1 Solidago caesia
AATAAGTTATGAGGATATAACGCAAATTTCAAATAACTAATTAATATATTAAAATATTATTAACTTTTAAATTTTTTTTAAAAAAAAAAAAAAATTTATCAGAAGGGGCGAAAATCACCCCTTTTGCTCTTAAAAATCGCCGTTTTTGAAGGGGTGTCTATAGACAAAAAGGGGTGGCTTTAGGATGCCCCTTGCTTAACCAATCTACAGTAAAAATAATATAAAAATTAGTTTTATACACCAAGTAAAAAATGTGCTATTCTAATTACACCCTATAATTATACTAGGTACACACCTATACTCTAAATATATAAGATAAACCTAATCTTTTATTTTGACTTATAAATTTATAATAAAATATGTTTATATAACTATGTCATTGGTGGCTAATTATTACATCAAATTATGTTTTATATTTTTGTCTCTTCTTTTACTAACACAATCAATTTTTTATAATATTTTAAAAGATATTTTTACTTATCGTGTTATATAAAAATTCCAAAATAATTTATGTGTTACTTGAATAGTATTCACGCAATGTAGCGGGATAAAATTTTTCGTTGACAGTTTTCAATGATAGTTCGTCATAATGGAAAAGATGCATTTAAATTTATAGATAATTTTTGAAAATATTATTTTTATAATTAAAAGTTATAAAATAGTTTTTATAATAAATTATATAAATTGGTGATTAAATAAGGTAATTATATAAATTATAAAGTTTGAGTAAATGTTTAAAGAAAGTATAAATTGATGTTTGTGATAAGGATAAATTAGTAATTTCGCATTTTGAAACTTAAAAAAAAGGTGTAAACTCTTTATAATATATTATATATTATAGATATAAAAATTAAAAAAATTAAAAATATGATATTCTAAAAAATATAATCAAATGTGTTAACATTAAAATATCTAATCAGTTATGATTTCCCATTCAGCTACAAACGAGCTAATATCGCAAGAACTCCAATAAGTTGCAATAACTGGCATTGGGTATGTGTAACATCCTAAATCATTTCTCTTTGTCATTAACTCTGTCATTAGTCAATATATATGCTTCCCATTAGGCCATTATGTGCTTTAATTTTTGAGGATTAGTATGTTGTTAATGAAACGTTGATTAGATGATTAATTTGTTAGCCATATGTTGTTAATGTGATGTTAAATATTTATCTTGTTACTTGTCATTAGTATTCCCATTAGACGTTAAATGAATTTAAAATGTGGTTAAGTATGACGAGGGGTCTAAGTGTCATTTTTGTAAACTCCCAACTGTTGTAGAAGTGTAATTAGGGAGCCCTAATTACACCCATTTCCTTTTTTAAATCATTTCCTAGCCACCACACACGAACCCTAGCCACTTCTCTTGCAATTCCATTAGATTTTGGGTGATTTTGTGAAGATTATTGCAAGAACTCGTGCCTCTCATATTCATATGGGTTTAAAGGTAATATAATCTTGTCATTTGATGTCCTTTTAATCAACTGTAATAGCCAAGTTATGATCACATCCCTACAAGGGTTACAAACGATTGGTGATGATTTCAGTGTTGTAATGGCCCTAATATATGGCTAATTGATCCCTAGATTAATTGGTGCTAAAATACCCGCAATTGGCTCTTATTCGATGCTTAGAAACAATCTGGATAGTTGTAGGATTTGAGGTTTTTGTAGTGTGATCAAATTGGCCATAAACGATAAAACCATTTTGTTGATTTTCCCAGTAGGTGCGACACACATATAGGGTAGTGAGGCACACTTTTGGCTGTTTTGGAGGTCAGAAGGTTTGGTGCGACAGAGAGGGGAGAGGGAGGAAGGGGTGGGGTGCGGCACACCTGCCTTTTGGTGCAACGCACCTTCTTCCCGCACCACATGGAAATGTGTCATGTTCATTTCGTTTGACTCATGTATCGATTGTTTAATGCTTATATGTTGTTAGGAATACTAGACAAGCATGGTAAACTATTTGTAGGTGTTTTTGAAGCTCGTTCGAGGTAAGATGGCATATTTTGCCACACGAGAGACATAAAGAAATGTCGTTTTTCCATAAAAACCTCATTAATTATATCTCATATGTATGTGGGTATCAAGATTTCATGGGAGGTCTATTATGGGTTAATTATGTAGATGTATGATGATAATTAGGGGTATTCATGATATCCCTCTTGTATGTTAAATTGTTAGGTGGCTTGAGTATATCGGGCGACATGACTAACCACTACGAGGCGGAAACGGTTTACTCCTGGATTGGGCACTACTAGAAAAAGGGCTATTCTTGACGGGCATTTGGCGTCAAGAAGAGGTCGGATGACGGGCAAATGCCCGTCAAGGATGGACCAGTCATAAATATTTATGACTGGCATATGTGTGTCATCGCTCTATGACGCGCACTTATGACTCACATTTATGACGCTACTTTTTGACCTTCGTAGTAGCGTGTCATTCCTTTTATGACCCAGTTTTCTGACATATGTTTTTGCCTGTCATTACCTTAAAATCATTTTTTTTTTAATTTTTTCTGTTTTTTAAAACCTGATTATATACATAATTACTGACAATAAACCTGACAATAAACCTGATAATTGTACAAAATTAACGCATTTCATATATATCAAAACCATGTGTTACCAATTCATTACATAACAATTCATGTCAAAATATATACATTGGCATTTGGCGAGATTACAGCTAGTGACTTGATGGCTGTTGGGATCCAACCCATAGGATGAGACACATGGTTTGATCCCTCCAGTTCCTAAGGCCACTAGATAGAGTGCCACATACGTTAACGCAATGTCTAGACCAGTAGCGTGTCAATCTTCTTTCGACAAACATGTTGGCTTAAGTCCAGGAACTGCTGCTGCTATCGTCAATAAACTCATTCCCTATAGAGAAAAAAGTTAAAATGATTGAATCATTAGGTTAACAGATTTTCATAATTTAGACAATTAAATATACACTTTGGGTGACATTTGACCCAGTTCCTTCTCAGCTAGTGTGTAATTTTATTTTACTCCATTGACCCATTTATTAGTAAAAGGGTCGAACTCAGAAAGCTCAAGTCTAAGTAACAAGACGTTTTCTTTCTTTTACTGCTTGGCTTTATACATCTATATACACATACACAGATATAAACTCCAAGTGTCACACACCCATGTGTTTATATATAGATATAGACATGTGTAGAAAAAATAAAGTGAAGATGAGCTTTTAAGCATACCATGACATAGATAATCGAGAAGATGGCAATGGTCCAATATCTGCCAAGAAAGGCATCAGCAAGAAATGCCCCTAACAATGGTGTGACATAACACGTTCCAGACCAATTTGATAGGTTTTTGGAGGCGGTAGCACTATGCTGATGGAGGTTATTCTTGAAATAAAGCAATAGATTTGTGCTCATTCCATAGTATGCCAATCTTTCGCAGCACTCATTTCCTGTTAAACAAATTAATTGTCAAAAGCAGCTCTGGGGAACTATGTTAAAACCAAAAGGTTAAAAGTAAGGTCCATGTGTGAATTTTAATAGTCAAATGAGTTGCTTTTTAGCTTCAAGTTTGACATCAAATAACTCTTTGAAGAAACTATTGATAACTATCAAACAACAATATTCAAAGTATTTTGGAAAGAAATAAGACGAAGATCAAACAAGTACTATATGTACTTATGTGCATCAAATTACGAAATGAAAAAGTAATAGAGTAAGCGATTTACCAAGAATAAAAGGACAGGCCTTCCAGGTTCCTGTAACCTTCTTGTTAGCAGGATTGTTTTTGTAGTCAACGGTGCCATCTTTAGTGTATATATCCTCTTCTGCATCAACCTTAGTGGATGCATCGATAATTTCAGCCATACCTCTAGAGTTCTCACGTCCCGAGTTACTGAAAATATACAAGGAAATGTACAAGAGTTATATAGTTTACCACCAAATTATCAACAACTCACTCCCAAAGAACAAATCTGATCAAGTAAACTTGAAAGTAGGACAAGATGAAAACACACAGAACCGGGGAAAATAAACACCGGAAAACATAACTAAACAGAAAGTATTCGGAAAAACTTATTAGATAAAAAACAACAAATGTGAGTCTTTAAATAGACTTGATCCCTAAAATCTCAAAATGACTAAAACTTGATTAAATAAATAATCACAAACCTAAAATTATAGAAACTAATTTTATTTATTAATTTTTATATAAAATGTCCCCTAACAATATTAGAAAGCTTTGCTTTTTTTTTTTTATTAAAATTAAAAATACTTTTTTATATAATAATGTTTCCTCTAATAACCATATTGCTCAAATAGGCAAAAAATGATTTGCTTCCAAATTCACAGTTTCCATATGCAACACTTATCATGTCCACCATCAACTTTATAACAAGTAAAACCTCTCTATATATAAAAATTATATTCAATAAGCAAACATCCAAAATCTTTTTGCCATTTATGTAAAACATTTTACTAGTCCCAAATATCAAAAACATTATTTATAAAATAAGTAGAGAAGCCCTTTTGCAGATAATGTTTGTTAATGCATATACACCGGAAAAACAACTACAATGTACAATGATACCCAATCCAAATTCCTGCCAGGCCAGGTATATGCGGGTAAGACGTAGACAGTGATACCTTTACACATAAAGAAATAAGTAATAAACAAATATACACTCACCCCATAACTTATTTAATTATATTTTAACATAGGCAATCCTAAAAACTTTATGAATATTTTAAAAGGGGCAATGATAGAGATTGATTTTTGCAACCCAACTAAATCTCCTTTGTTCAATCTTAACAAGCATACACAACCACTTTAAATTTATAAAAAATAAATTAATTAGGCAAAAAATCAGATAAGCAAAAAATAATAATAATAATTAGGCAAAAATAGACCCTGAAATTATTCAATTTTTTTATGTTTTAACAAACACCCAGAAATCAAAAACAAAAACCCATTTCCAAAACATAAATTGAAACAAGAAAGATAAAAACTTTAAGGTGATAATCAAAAAGAGATATATGAGATAGAATACCTGAATTAATGAAAAAAAAATTATTTGGTAGTAAAAACAGAGCATTGAGAAGCAACACTGAATAAGTGTCAAAGTTGGAAGAGATAATAATAAAAAGTGTAGTATTGTTTTGGAGGGCTTTTGGTAAAAATGGGTGTTAAATAATACGAGTAAGATTTTGACAACCATTTGCCTTTTTGTCCCACTATAATGATCATCAAGGAATCTTTGATTGTTGATTTATTTATGTTAAAAGATTCCATTAATAAACGTAAAATTATAAATTGATACTTAATAAATGAAAGATGATACCAGTACTATTATTTTTTATTGTAACCCTATTTTTATAGATTTTTTTAAAATTATTTTTGGGATAGCAATATATTTTTATGGACACAAGTATTGTTAATGAATGCTTATGTATTTATATATGGTTGGTTATTTATTTGGAAATCCCCTAAGAACTTGAATCAAGAAATTATCAACGCAAATATTATAAATAGTACTATTTGGGTTTTAACCCTCCTGTTTGACATAGCGTTATGGCTCAACAGACATATAATATTTGAATTTGAACGTGATGTTATAGCCAAAGACATCATAAGAGGGGTAAATTTATTATGGTTAAGTTATCAATTCAAGGCATAAGCATGACATGGTATTACTTTACCAATGATTTTATGATAGCATATGCTTATTTTATCATATGAGAAATCTTGTGGTCCACAGTTATTTTGGTTGTAAACCTATGAGCTCATCAATATTATGTTTATGTATTTTATGTGTATTCTCAGGTATTGAGCTATTTGATTCATAAGATATATACATACTTTTTGAAGTCACAATTGCATATTGAAGAATCAAATGAAAATTTCATTACATTATAGTTAGATAATGTAATCTTGTCTAGACTCATTGTGAACTCTGTATAACTTTTGTAATTGATACAATGATTATATATCAATGATATTTTAAAACGTCTCATTTAGAGGTCGTTTGTTTATAATGTGTGATTGTAATTCTAATTTTGTTCACATCTCACTATTCCGTATTTTGGGAGTGTGATAAAAATATTGTGTATAAATAATATAATATTGTGTATACTCAGCAAATGTTTTTCACAAATTAATATTGTTTATAAATAATATATTATTGTGTGCGTTGGATAACTTAAAACTTGGGCAATATCGATAGTGGATCAATTACTAATGGATGATGTGATATATACTCTGCTTTTATCTATGTGCTATATTTTATGCATTAAAATCTTTTAAAATGTTGTATATATAGTGATTTATAGACAAGTGCCAAGTGGTATATATCATCATCTGTTTTATAAAATATTTTCACTTTCAATGTTAATAGTTTTGTTTTCATTAAAGAAAATTGTATAAAAGTCTTTTTCATTAAAATATTTTCACTTTCAATAATTAAATAATATGTTAAAAGTCTTTTTCAACAATAGATACGAGTATTATTTTTCAAATTCTTACACACCGAGGCCTTCATATAATCATATGGTAGTCACACAAATCGCTTTTCTAATTGGCTGTATCTTACTAGGCTATATATTATGCTAGCAAGGCTCGTCTCAGCAAGTATCTTTAATTAAAACTATAAGGTTGTGTTTTTTAATTTAAAAAAAAAACTCTTAATATTTCTTAACTAATATGAGGAACTAATATGAGGTTTTAAGATTTACATTGTTTGTTTGTTTTTTTTTTATTAAGATCCAGAGGTTGAAAGCTCTTAACCACCTCATTATAACCACTCGATCTTTTGAAAGCTTTTTTTTTCATCCTTCCATTGTGCACAAAATCAGTTGGAAAAACCATGTTATTCTTTTTCATAATATAACAAGTATATCTTGTATGTATCATTTAGATAATTTGAAATGTATGAACATAAATAATCAAAACTTTCATAATAACATATCAAAGATTTCAAACAAATCATTTAAAAAACACATAAGCCTTTTTTTTTTTTTTTTTTTGAACGGCAACTTTTATTTCACAATTAAAGCATAATATAATGTGCACAAAATCAGTTGGAAAAACCATGTTATAAGCCTCTTTTTTTTAAAAAACATATAAGCCTCTTTTTTTTTTTTTTTGGAACGGCAACTTTTATTTCACAATTAAAGCATAATATAATGTTAGGTTGAGGAGAACTCAACTAAGCAAAGGAATGATTACATTACATGGAAAGGAGAGGGTTTCTAATCCACTCATTCCACAAAATTTTATGTTTTTTGTTTCTATAAAAATACCAAAAATAAGACTCATTTAACAATTAGTCGTCCTCAAACCGATCCTCCTATTTAACAAGTCATCACGGCATACATGATGTCTTGCCAATTAGTCGAGTTTCTTTTAAACACATAAGACTCATTTAACATCTTTAAATTATAGTTACACTTAGTCGTCCTCGAATCGATCCTCCTATTTAACAAGTCATCACGGCATGCGTGATGTCTTGGCAATTAGTCAAGTTTCTTTTAAACATAATTTATGAATAATGAGATCATTACATTGTAAGAATGACCCAAAAGATATTAACAACAAATAATGATATTTGAAAACACAATTTAATGGAACCTAAATCGTTTTAGGGTTAAACTTAGACTCAACAAAACACATAGCGCATATTCTTAATTTATGTTAGCCAAAATACATACTAAAATGCAAAATAATGATTAAACATTTGTAAAACTATTTAGTTTTTCAAAATATATAAACATTTATTTTGAGATGAATGGAGCAATAAATATCGTTACAAATTAAAAAAATCTTAACGTCTCTAGTAACATCAAAGAAAAGAAAACTCAACCAATATAAAGAGACACTATATATGATGCTTGTATATATCGAGTATTAAGTGTGACATAAATACCTTATATTGTGACCGAAACCTCTAGACGACAATGAACCCGTTTCGAGTTCTTGGTCGTCTTGCTTGGACTATCGCAGGCTAGGATTCTCCTAACGTTTTCTTTAGGGTTTTTTTTTTCTTTTTCCAACTGTCAATATAAGAACCTAAACGTTGGTTTATATATTGAGAGAATTAATGGTAGTATTTACTGCCGACTTTGTTGCAACGGAAATCCTCAGCTGTATCAAACTGTGATACTCCAAATATTTTGTACTAGTCCCTTTATTTTATGTTTTTACACTTCCCACCTTAATTAAATATACTGTAATTATACTAGGGGTTTTGCTAACTAGTGGCCTTGAGACACGTACAAGTTATAGTGCGTTTAATGAAGTCCGTATTTTTAAATAATTACAAAAAGGAAAATGCTAAATGCAGCCCCAAGGGCTGCACTTAACGTGCATAAAAAAGTTATACTTTTCATATCAAAAGCCCACCCCCTGAATTTTATGGTAAGTGTACAACTATTTAATGCACCTTATATACAGCCCTTAGGGCTTTGTTTAGCAAAACCCTTAAAAAAATACATGTAATGCTCATTAATTTAATGTAATAATAATCATTTTTATATGAGTCATGAATATATATTTTTATAATTTAAAAAGTTTGAGTTAATTAAATATATCATAACTAGCGTTCCATGGACACTAGTTAGCAAAACCCCCATAGTTTTACAATGTGTTTTTTTTTTCTTAAATAAAACATGTATGGCATGTTTGGTAAAGGGCTTTTAGGAGCTTAAAGCTCCAAGCTTTTAAATACAAACCCCTTTTCAAAAAAAAACCCTGTTTGGAATGGAAGCATAGAAAAAAAGCTTCAGCCCTAGAAAGCTCTTAAAAGCCAAGCCCTTAAAGGTCTTTAAAATAAAAGCTTGTATAAGGAGAGCTGAAAAAAAAGCCCCAGCTCCAAGCTCCAGCTCTAGCCCCTAGCCACAGCCCCAACTCGAAGTTTTTTTTGCCAAACATACCCGTAATAAGTATAAATATTGAATATAAAAGTAACCGTTTTTTAACAATATAACTCAATGTACAATTTTTTTTTTTTTTTGTATATTATCATACACAACAGACTATAGTTACAAAAAAATCTTTTTTTTTTCTTTTCCTTATATCCCATGCATACAAGTTTTATTTTTCATTATAAATTTGATAGATTGTATCTAGGGGCAGTTTCATAGTATTATTAGGTGGGTCATAAGATCTATCTTGGCTTTGAAAAATTTATAAAGCTCATATGATAGGATTTATGGGGGATCTATATTAAAATTTTGTTGGGACCTATCTTAAGCTAAAAATGAACATACAACAAACTTGGAGTATGATTAAATGAAGATTTTAGGATGTACGGGTATGCTTTCTAACTACTAATAAATCGTTAATGCTAAAAATTGATCTCATTCTTTAATAAAGTTTTCTTGTTGGAATATAAATGATGAAGAGGTATGGTGTTTTGTTAACTGTTTTTTAATTAGTTATTTTCTTTTAGCCCCTAAGAAAATTTAAAACTTTAGATTAGCCCCATGTTAGTTCATGACTCGTTTTTCTGGCTTTCTGCTACTTACAGATATACTAATATAGTGGCTTAAATTCAATATAATTATGTTTTATGTTTCTTAATAATGACCTGACCCGGCTATTGTAACCTTTTATTATGTCCTTCTAAACTAAATTAAAGACCAACCTGGTGTGTGATCCTAAATACGCCACTGATTTGTATCCGAACGAAGAATGCTTAATATCTGATTTTAGAATTTATCTTTTTGAGTCTATACTATAATGGTGAGATATATTTATTCTAATCCCATTAACTGAAATGGAAATCCTTAATTCCTTATTTAATTTGATTCTAATCCCACTTATTTTTCATTATTAAACAACTGTCATGTGTCACCTTTGAATCTTTGACTTCTTTCGTCTTACAGAAAGGTTATTTAATTTGATTCTAATCCCACTTAGTTTTTTCTTTTTTCAACTTTTGTTTATAAAATTACTTTTCCCTCTGTGTCCTACTAATTATTTTAAATTTTTTTAGATCATTGATAGTTGGGGTTTAATGAAGAGTTATATAAAATTGTATGTGGCATCGTATGTATATAACTCATGCATTAAACACAAAATGTTTAGATACCATTCCATGCCCAATTGCCCATGGAAGTGTTGTAAGCAAAAGTATGGCCCCATTTACATACATTTTTATTTTTATTTAACTATAATTAAGGTGGGATCAAATCAATAAACTCTTTAAAGTTGTATGGATTAAAAGAGATAAAAAGTAAACTTGTATAAAAGGTGCAATATAAATGGGCACTCCATACAACTCAAGAAAGACTCAAGAAAGTGTCGTGTATTATTGACAAGGTTGGGGAACTCGTGACTCGAGATCGTATCGGTGAGGGGAGAGTCAGGAGTTTTTGAAAACTCGGATCGGAATTGGGGTACCCGGATCGGGTTTTTACATGGAAAAATTATAATTTTTGAAATTATATGTAATAACCTTCAAACTTAAAACATAATTGTTTAGAAACTTTAACATAATCTATAATCTATAATAAAGCAAAAGACCCCCCTCCCATCTTCTCAAAAAATAAACTCTAATCCCTAAAATGTCCATCCCTTTACTGATGTAATTCTGCATTCTCTTACTGTTTTATCAAAAATACCCTTAATGAAATAATTTACAATATTTATCCCTCAACTCCTAAAATAACTACATTATCTCATTTTACATCAATTACCTTTACATCAATAACCTACATTACACGCCGCCGCCACCCATCGCTGCCGCCACCCGTCGCTGCCCTTTAGTACTTCAAATTCAAACTTCATTAATTAGAAATATAAACTTAAACCGATTTAGGATTTTATTAAAAAAAAAATTTTATAAAATTTTATTAAAAAAAATTTTTATAAATTTTTTTTTATCAAAGTTGTCCCGAGTTTGACCAAAGTTGACCCGAATCTTGAATGTTGACCGATTTTTAGTCCGATCCAGCAGGATCCAGCTCGTAAAAGAGCCGATTCCGAGTTCTCGGCTGAGTTTTACAACACTGATACTCTTATGGGGTTGCTACACATGTTTTTTATTCATACAAGTATTGGAATATGAATTTTATACTTCTAAAGAATCTATAACGTTATCTCCAATATTTTAATGGAAATATATATTATTTTTTATTATTTATTAGTATATATCAAACTAATTATGGAGTATTTAACTAATACTCCTATAATAATCATTCACAAACATAAAAAGTTTGTTGCAAGATAGATGTAATTTATGAAGCTTTTGGATGATAAAATTTCAACTTTGTCTTTGCATTTAATAAAAAACTAACTTGAGAAATAATAATAATAATAATAATGGTAATAATTAAGGGTAAAAATGTAATTAATTGAGTAACAAATGCATTTTTATGAAAAATGGACAATTGTTTTAAGACAAACAAAATAATAATGTATGCAATAAAATTGGAACGTATGGAATATTAATTAAAAATGTATATTATTTTTAGATGAAAAACGTATGAACAAGTGTAAACATCATGGATATCAAGAAAAATTATTTGCAGTTACAAAAAAAATACAAATAAAGAAGAAGGGAAAATAGATTAATCTTGTCTCGTTAAAGATAGATGGGGAAACGGTGGGTTCATGGCAAATTGGCGTAGGCCGGTTAGGGGTGGTGCAGAGGAGTGTGAACAGATGGAGATGAGCACTTTGTTAAAAAGTTTTAGTCTCGACGAAAAAAACGATCAATGGGCTTGGAACTTGGAAGGGTCAGACGAGTTTAATGTCAAAAAAAATCCGAATGACCATTGATGACAATATACTTCCTCTGTTAGCCCGACGAGTAATAGGTGGATCAGTTATGCTCCACGAAAAGTGAACATTCATGTTTTGGCCGGAGAGTCTTGCAAGACGCCATTCCTACTAGACTTAATTTGTCTAATAAAGGTTTAGATATTGCAAATATCCTTCGTTGTGCAATAGTGCCATTGAGTCGTCTACTCATATTTTCTCTTCTTGCTGTTTGGTTTTATCTATTTGGAGGACTATCACGAAATGGCTAGAGCTACCAACTCTCAATCCTTCCTCCCCGGCTAATATAATTCAGTGGATCGACGATTTGAGAGTTCCCGCGACAAAGAAGAAAGTTATTCAGCTCATTATCTTTTGCAGTTGGTGGGTGATTTGGAAAGCTAGAAATGAAGAAGTGTTTTCGTCCGGCAAGTTCAAGAAAGATTTACGTTTTGATTCCATTGTCTCTTATTCTTACTTGTAGTATTCTAGTAGAAATAGAAAGTGTAGTGTATCGTGGATTGACTGCCTCAAGAATCCACTTATCTCAATGTAACTTTCTTTTGTTGCGAACAGTTGATCCCTTTTCAACCGTTTAGCTTTTTTTAATTTAATAAATTGTTGTTCAAAAAAATAATATTAGAATTTCTACTTATGGCAAATAAAATTGTGTTTAACTAAACAGTGTGTGTGAAATCATTTACGTAGTAAAATAAAACAGTATCCAAATTCAAAGAATGGGAAAATGACATTAACTTTAAATTAGTAAGGATAAACATACGCTTCGGAGTTATGTTTAATAAGTAATTATGTGCATAAATGATCTGTATCTTAAAAATAGCCACCAATTATATTTACGAATTTTGATAAAAATTACAATACATTATACATGTAATAACCTTTTAATCATAGACCGTGGAATTATATTTATCATTTCTTATTTAGTTATGTCAAATTACAATGACACCCTTCACATTTATTTAAACCATGTGCAGCCCCTGGCTTTGTGATAAAAGACCGATAGTAGTTTCTATGACATATAGATTCAAGTAGGAATGAGCGTAATTTCTTAAGTCCCGGTCTCATCCCAATTCCGGTACCGGGAAGCGACACCGAATAGGAAATGAAACCGGGACCAATATTCACTTATGTTGGTTCGCGGGATTTGGGACTACGATACCGAAAAATGGTATCGGAAAATGGTATCGAATGGGAAATGTGACCGGTACCGGTACCATGTTTTGAAGATTTTCATGATCGGTACCGTACCACTCCCACACGGCCACACCCATCCCTATATTCAAGTGTTATCGATCTTTATTCCTATTAACTGTTGAGTTTGTATGTATATGTATCATGTATGTATGTATACCCACAACTATCTATCTTTTATACTTTAAATTAACATATATTCAAGGTATATAAATTCAATCATTAATATACGTTAAATATATGTTAATTTGCCAGAACATTTACATATATTCGTAACTCATGAGACATAATTATATATTGAGGATAGGGAATATGTGGCTGTCATGTACCTAATGTTGGGTGTAGAACCTCTCACATTTTTGTTTTTTAATCCATGAAATTCAGGGGGCCCCATCATTTATTCATTAAACAAAAAAATATTAAAATATCTAGGTGTGAGGAGATCTATACACAAGCTTGGGTATAGATCAGCCACACACTCCCTTTTCTCATATATATATATTATCTCTGTTAATTAGGCACCGCTATTGATGTTCCTATTCCTAATGAAAGTAATATAATTATAACCAACAAATTGTAAGCTTGAAATACCTTATTTTTTATGTAATGTGTTACTTTCAAAAACAACTATTAAAAGATCGAGGCAGTGATAGATTTTATATGTATATTTAACAAACTTGATAAATAGTGAATTTTTATCCTTTTTTATTTTAACCCCAAAATTTTTTAATTTTAAATTTTGTCCCCTAACTTTCGTCTTTATGCGGTTTTCAACTTGGCCTTCAAACTTTTGCCCTTTTCAATTTAACCCCAAACTTTTTGGCTTTTCATTTTTTTCCCCCTAACTTATGTTCTATTGTGATTTTCGATTTAACCCCCAACTTTTTTGCTTTTCATTTTTGCCCCCTAACTTTTATCCTATTGTGATTTTCAATTTCACCCCCAAAGGTTTTAGATTTTTTATTTTGACAATCTAACATTTTGACTTTTTTTGGTATTTTTTTTATTACGTTCTTTTTTTGAGTTTTCGTTTTTTCACTTTGCATCAGGTTAACATAAATATTATATATTTAAAAGAGCAAGTTATGAATAGTAAACTTTGACCCTTCTTCATTTTACCTCCGAATTTTTTAACCTTCGATTTTTCCCCATAACTTTTGTCCTTTTGTGATTTTCGCATTAGCCCCCAAACTTTTGCCCTTTTTTATTTAACCCCTAAACTTTTTGACTTTTCATTTTCGCCCCCTAACATCGATCTGTCCTATTGCGATTTTCAATTTATCCCTCAACTTTTTTGCTTTCCATTTTTGCCCCTTAAATTTTTTCCTGTTGCGATTTTCATTTTTAACCCCAAAGGTTTTTTACTTTTTATTTTGATAATCTAACTTCTTTTTTTTTAATTTTCGTTTCATATATATCCTTCCCGGTTTTCTAAATAGCTTTTTGCCGTATTTCTTTGAATGTGTTTTTCTTTTGGGTTTTCGCCTTTTCACTTTGCATCACGTTACATAATACTTTTCGTTTGAACCCGACCATGTGAGACGTACACGCCAATAACAACTATCTAAATACCACAACACGCTTCAAACTCCGCCGCCGCCTAACGGGCGGCACGCGAACCTGCTCGTTAATATTAATATTAATATTAAGACGCCCCACATGGAATATATATTTGTTTCTACATGCAACATCAAATATTAATGTTGTCAAATTTCTATAAGGCATTAAAAGCAGGGACCACAATGACTTATAGTATACGTAAATGGGGTTTAGAATGGTTTAAGTTTGAAAATATCGTTGATTTTTTTTTTAACGAAAGTAATTACATTACATTACATTATATATATATTTAAAAAGTAACTCCCCTTTGTGAGGGGGAGTTACTGTAGCTAATAGTACAAGGTTTTAAGCACAACATACAACTACTCAATGCATAAGAAAAAGTCACTGTAGTATAGTATAAGTAGGTATTGCATAAAGTACAAGTTAATAATGCGTGTATCTTGGAAATGGAAAACTACCGCGTGGGCCATGTGAATATGTTTGTCCTGACTTTAAAATTAAAATGTTTTTTTTTTGAAAAGTGACTTTGTGTTTATGTTTTACAGATTGAATGTGATAAAATATCAAATATACAATTGTCTGTGTACGGTTGCTGTTGACTAAAATTG
>JAOXNX010000035.1:3646526-3657800 GCA_028566075.1 Solidago caesia
ACAGTATCTTTGGAAGTCATGTAATGAACCTGCTAAGTTATGTAGATGATAACTGAATGATGCTCTTCACTTTTGAGTCGCCTAGATTTTTATTGGGTAATGGGTGGTAACGGCTCTTTGCATCGATCGGATTTTTCAGATCTGTAAATGGAAGTGAAGGTGTGGTAGGTGTGGTGGTTAAGTGAAGGTGTGGTAATTAAATGGAAGTGCAGGTGTTAGGTGGTGTGTAGGTTAACCGGTTAACCGGTTTTTTTTTTACCGGTTTTCGGTTAACCGGTTCCTAACCGGTTAGGGGGGGAAAAATGATAAAAAATTCAGAAGTTGAAATTGATTCTAAAATGTCGTTAAAAGTTCCATGGGTTTAAAACCTTTTTTATTCCTATTCCCTCAAATCAAAACACTTTTATACCTATCCCCCAAACCTAAATCCCCTAAACAAACATTCGCTAAGAATTGTTTTAAAACTAGGTTGGTGGATGGCCCTCACAAACCAGCCAAACACCCAATGTAGGAAAACAAGGATTGGTATCAATCAAACGCGTGAAAATCCCAAATCAAAACCCAAAAAAAAGAGTCTCTTTCCCCTTTCGCTTATTCCGATCAAACCAAATCAAACAAGATGGTGCACCCAACAGCGTCACCGTCACCACCACAAGCATCACCCACAGGACAATTCTTAACTTCCGTGTTATCACAACGTGGTC
Organism: Solidago caesia; assembly: GCA_028566075.1. Taxonomy (NCBI): domain Eukaryota; kingdom Viridiplantae; phylum Streptophyta; class Magnoliopsida; order Asterales; family Asteraceae; genus Solidago; species Solidago caesia. The sequence goes on from JAOXNX010000035.1 coordinate 3,647,231, forward strand.
TCCCTTACGCTGAAGATATCAAATGGCTAATCCGTCAACACCTGGTTTCTTTAACAGAATCTTTCCCATCACTTATCCCTAAAACCGCTACTTTCACACACAACGATGGCCGTTCCGTTAATCTCCTTCAAGTTGACGGAACTGTCCCTATGGTTTTCCAAAACGTTACTTATAATATCCCCGTTATTATTTGGCTTATGGAAACTTACCCTCGTCACGCTCCTCTTGTGTTCGTCAATCCCACGCGCGATATGGTTATTAAAAGGCAACATTCTTTTGTTAGTCCTTCTGGTTTAGTTTCTATTAATTATTTGCATAATTGGGTTTACCCAAGTTCTAATCTTGTTGATTTAGTTAATAATTTATCGCATTTTTTCGCTATCGATCCCCCGTTGTATTCCCAACGTAGACCTAGTGTAAATCCTTCTAACCCTAGTCTAAACCATGGTCATAGTTTTAGTGGTGGTTCGGGATCAGTTTCGGCGGGACCCGTACGGCCGGCGATACCGCCTCGGTCGTATCCGCCTTCGCCGTATGGGAGTGGTGGGGTTGGGGGGACGGAGGATCCGGCGGAGGTTTATAGACGGAATGCGATAAATAAGTTGGTGGAGAATGTGAATAGGGATGTGGAGGAGTTGAGGAAGAAGAGGGAGGTGGAGATGGAAGGGATGTTTAATGCGCAGGCGGTGTTAAGGCAACGAGAAGTGGAGATCACGAACGGGGTGAGGGAAATGCAGTACGAAAAAGAGGCGTTAGAGCAGCAGTTACAGATGGTTTTGATGAATACTGATCTGTTGGAAGAATGGGTGAAAGAGAATGAAGGGAAGTTGTTGTTGAGTGGCAGCGGTGAAGTGGATGTGGACGAGGCGTTTGAGCCGGTGGATGTGTTGTCGAAACAAATGTTGGAATGTATGGCCGCCGATCTTGCTATTGAGGATGTGGTTTATGCATTGGATAAAGCTGTTCAACAAGGGTCGATAGCTTTTGATGTTTATCTGAAACAGGTGAGGTTATTGTCGCGAGAACAGTTTTTTCATCGTGCTACTGCTGCTAAGGTTCGGGCTGTTCAGATGCAAGCTCAAGTTACTAGTATGGCATCCAGGGCGCCTCCGTATGCTGGTTGAGCGGTCTTTGGTTGTCCCCGTGTATTGTGTGGTATGTGCAGCTTCACATTTATGATTATTTTAGCATTTTATATATGTTAATTAATTCATTTCATATGTACTACTCAGTTTTATAAAGACTTCTTATAGATCAAAGAAAAATATTACTTTAGTGCACTATTGCTAGCACAAACAAGGGTGTAACTGGATATGCGTTTTTGAAAGTGATTATGTGGTTTTGGATAATGGGAATGAGATTATTAGTTTTAATAAAAGATGCTGAAGAATCTAGCATATGGATATGCTTCTATTATATAAAGTTGTAATACTCTCGTTTGATGGTAGTTAGTGTTTGGTAATTCTGATTATTTAGCAAAGTAATATTCCCATACTAATTAATTTGGGACGAAGGGAATATTATACATGATTTATAATATAATTTAGTTTTTGTGGCAAACTATCTTCAAAATGATTATCTGATCCCTAAGCATTCAAATAATCATAAGCAGAAGAGTAGGTTATCTAAACACTACAATAGGCTGTTCAGGGTGCAATATTTGGATAATCAGTTTCAAAACATACATCTAAATACCCTGTTAAGACATACCAGAACCCTCATATACGTGGTTTGTACAATTTAGAGCCTTTTTTTTTTTGGTCAAAGTTAAAATGCAGTGTTGCTGGATATCATTCCATGTAATTTTTTCATAAATCTCATCTTTGGTTGTCGTCTTGTTAATCATGCAACTATGTTAGCAAAATAGAGCTTTCCAATAGTCTATTTTTCAAATGTTTTTTATAGTACCAGTTCAATGAGGCTGGAAGAATTTTAGTTCAATATAGTTAGCTCAAACAAGAGTGTAAGTGGATGTGCTTTTTGAAAGTGATTATGTGGTTTTGGTTTCGAAAAATGCTGCAGGTCAGGAACCGCGACGTAGTATTTGGATGTGCTTCTATTGCGTAAAAGTTGTAATAATATCTTTTGATGGTAGTTAGTGTTTGGAAATTCTGATTATTCAACAAAGTAATTTAACTTTTTTCATCTACTAGTTAGGTTTGTTGCAAACTAGTATCAAATTGAGTATCTGGCCCCTAAACATTCAGATAATCATAAACACAAGAGTTGGTTTCTTGAAAACTAGAAACTCATTATGTTAATGTTGCAGTGCTACACTTAAATAGTAATAGTCGGCTTCAAAACATACATTTAAACGCCTTAAGGCATATACACTTGGTTTGTACAATTTGGAGCGTCTTTAGTTTCCCTTAAGTGAGCTATGTGTCATCATTGGTTAGCAAAACAAGGTTTGTTCTAGTAGCCTATTTCTTAGATTTTGTTTTAATAGTTCCAGTTCATTGATGCTGTGGTTGTTTTCTCCTAAAGTTATCACTTATGGTGTTGAAGCAATATATGTTTAGTTCAAGTTGGAGTAACACTTGGCAAAGGCTATAGTAATTATTAAGTTACTCACGATTGGTGATCACCGTGATCATTTCCTTTGTAGATTAGAACATTATTTTTCGATATGTGAACCTTAGAAATACAGATAAAACTAAGACCTCCTTAGTTCAGACCAGCTGTATTAAGCTGGAAAGCATGACCATCTGAAGACGAACACATGTTTTAGTTTAAGCAGTACTTGCATTATTTGAGAAAGTGACGAGGATGACGTGATGTGGATGAAACAAAATTATGTTAGAATGTTATTTGGGTTTTTATCTGTTGTTAAATTGAATTGCGTTTGCTGTATTTAGGGTCTTATTATTAATATTGGGGGTTTATGGTAGCTCTATGATATAATTTTTTTTTTCATTGGTTATCAAAAATATCCGAATCTTTTGTCTAGCTTCTTCTTGTTTCCTAAGATAAAGGTTGTCTTCTGTCCAGTGATATTTGTTTTTTCTTTTTTCCAAGTTGTTTCTCCACTCTTTGGGAATAGGCACCCACCTCACCTTGTGGCACACTTCATGGCACACATTTTAGATGATGCCATTAGTGCACCATACATCCCGACTGTTATGTGATAGATTTTTAACAGGAAAGAGGTTCCCTTAATATGAACCTATTTCTATATAAGTTTAATGGCTATCATGGATCGTAGTTTACGGGTTTTGTGAATCAACACTTCTGAATCCACCCCTTAGAAAGTTATAACATCCATACTCACACAAGGCATTGTCATATGATTTTTTGAAAATCAATGTTTAAAGCCACTCCTTTTGCTTCTTTGTTCTATTCGTTTTCTCAAATGCCAGTCACTATCAGAATAAAACGTTATGGTATTCAATTCTTTAATCTGATTGTCAACACCTTTGATAGTGTCTACTGTCTAGATGGAATTTCTAGGACTACTTGGCATACATCCTGTATGCTTGGTCAGTTTTTCTTGTAGTACTAGCTAAATATGAAAACATTCATGATTCACCTTTTTATTTAGAAGACAGTATACCTCCCTTACAGAATAACAATCTAAAACCATTGTACAGGAGATTTCAGTTTCGTTGGTACCTATTGTGCTCCCTAAACATTAAAGCCCATTTTTTGTTGTGTACAACAACAATAACAACGGTACCCAATCCCAACATAAGTGGGGTATGGGGGAGGTGAGATGTAGACAGTCTTACCTTTACTCCAGGGTAAACTACCCATTTTTTGTTGTGTGACCCTTGGAAATCCAGATAAAATTCAGAATTCCTTGTTCAAAACCAGGTGCAGTAAGATAGAAAGTGACCTTTTGAAGACAAACACATACTGTATTTTAGTGCAAGCAATGCTTGAAGTATTTGAGATAGTGATTAGGATGGTGTGATTTGGGTGAAATAATTATGCTTGAATGTTAGTTGGGTTCTATTTGTTGTTTAACTGGACTGCACTGTAATTAGGGTCTTATTATCACTAATGGGTGCTTATGTTGGTTATAAAATATACTTATTCTATTAGTTATCTGGGATGTCTGAATCTTTTGTCTACTTTCTTCCCCTATTCTAGTTAGGCAATCTACTGTTGAGTGTGATTCAATCTAGATGGTGTCATGAGTGCACCATGCATCTTGATTCTTGAATGCTAAATGTTGAACATGAGAGAGGACCCCCCTAAATGAACCCTCTTTCTATATAAAATGTAAGGGCAATCATCGACCATAGTTTAACGGTAGTGAAAGTTCACTTTTAATTTGCCTCGTAAAAAATTTATACCATCCGTAATCTCACAAGACGCTATCTTATGCTTTAATGAAAATCAATGTTTAGAACCACTCTTTTAGCTTCTTTGTTCTTTTCATTTACTAGGTCAGTCTCCATCAGGGAAAAATTATTTTTTACATTTGATTCTTTAACCCGTTTGTGAGCACCTTTAATAGTATCTAGATGGAATTCTCAGGACAAATTGGCATATATCCTTATGCTCGTTCAGTTTTCCTGTAGTAAGCATGTCATGCTAGAAACCCATATCACCTCTTTATCTATAGAAGCCAGTATAACCCCTTATGATTGACAATCTAAAACCATTGTACAGGAGATTTCAGTTTCGCTTGGTACCTATTGTGCTTCCTGAATGTTAAACCCCACTTCCGACATATTTTTATGAATTTTGATCCAGCCTTGGGCCATGATGAACTCAAAAAATTCATAATACAACTTTTATTGGGAGTCGATTAGCTTGAAGTACAAGGCGTGTTTGGTGGTGGAAATGGTGATGGCAGCTGATTGCCCATGATCTGCTTATATACGTTTAGAAACATATAAACGGGTACAATTTGTTCATCTCTTATTCTCTAGACCGTACTCTTGTATATTGTGCTAAGTCGAAGACTTTACTTTGTATATGGATATCGTTGTTTTTGGTATACTTCTGTCGATGATCATGTTCATGTAAATGATATTTACTCTCGCCATCAATAAAAAAAATATTTACTCTCGCCGCATTGCGCGAATACTATGCTAATCTCTATAATAAATTATATTTTTCCTTAAAAATGAAAATAAATTACTTTCCAATTTAAAAGTCTGTTATGGCCAAAGATTTAATAAAGTGTAAAAGTAAAAATATAAACTCCAAATATATTGCTAAAACCGGCTCAACCACCGTCGAAAACCATACACTAGCTAGCCCGCTCGTTTTTTCTGTATTGATATTTGATTATACTGCATGTGTTTTGTTCAACTCTAGCACAAAACGTACACCACTCTCACTTTATTATGAAGAAGATATCAAGTTGAACAAAGAAAACATCATCAAAACAAAGTAGTCAAAAATATGATAAGTGAATCCACTACAAGACAAAGTAGATTTTGAGATGTAGCTTTTTTGTGACAAGATGTCGTCACTAAAGGGCCACTAAACGAAAAAAAAGTTGTTTTTTACCTTGAAAGTCAAACTTACCTTTTGCGACAGAGCCGACGACATTGTTGTCATTAAATGTTATTTCCTTTTTCATTTCGAGTTTTATTAAATGCCACAAAAAGTAAAAAAAGTATAACCCGCCAAATTTTTGCGACGATATTGTCTTTGCTAAAAGTATTTTCCCAAAAAACTTGGGTTTTTTTTCGACGACAAACGCCAAATATAGTGACGACATGCGTTGTCGTTAAATGATGTTTTTCTTGTAGTGATTACCTGATCATATTCTTCAATACTTGATTCTTTCCCGCTTGCCAACTACGGAAGAAGCTGGTCGAACCAGCATCTTGTCGACATGCATGATGGAGGTATAGACGTATTTGTGGACTTCTACTCCTTCTCTAGACATAGATTGTAATTGAGGAGGAGGACTCAAAGACTTTAACAAGAAAAACTTTAAAAATCATTATAGTTGTTTAGATAGTTTTCGTTTATGTTGTAAGGATTACTACAGAGCTTCCATAATAGATGGGTGGATTGAGGCTGCCGTAATGCGAAAAGTGAAAACACTTCACTTGTTATATAATTACCCTAGCGATGATGAGTATGATACATTGATACCACCATCTCTTTGCCACATTTTCTGGTAACGTACTTGTGAATCATTGGAGGTACTAAGGTTGTATCTGTTCAAAACTTTTTTTATTTTTGCCTTATGGGTTTCCATCACTTAATTAGGGTTCTTGAGTTGAACAGTGTTGACATAAACCTCTTGATTTAGATAAAGAGTTTCTCAAAAAGCGTCCATTGCTAGGGGATTTGAGTTTATTAAACGGCTTACTCGGCCTGGAAAAGGTGCTTTAAATCTCATGTCCAAAGGTCAAGACCTTGAGACTTGATAACCGGAAAATGCTAACTAATGAAGAGCTTATTTGTGATGATGTTAAACACTATTTTGGTCATAATGATCGAGGGATTGTGCCGGGAACTTCAGATTTCTGCCCAAACTTCTGTTGAAGAAAGCTGTGATTTACCCCACAGATTTCACGTCGACAAATTTGCCCATTCAATTAGTGTTACTGGGAGGCCCTATACATATGGAATTTGTTTGCTGGAGTTTCTCATGTCAAATCTTTGTCGCTCAACCATTATTTCATTCGGGTAAATATATACACTAATACTTATTAACAAAACAAAGGTACTATATATCAAAGCATCTACATTCAAGTTTATGAATAATCATAATTATAATACAAAAACACAATACGGAAAGCACAACTGTCAACAAATCTTCATTATAATAAATAAAGAAGAATTGTCTTCAATAAGTATTTTTGGAAAAATCCTTATATGGCAATCCCACATTTTTTTTAAAAGGTTTTTTCCTTTAATTATGATGTCATAAAATTTTGTAATATTTTCAAAGAAAAATAACCCCTTAAATGCTTAATAAAAATCCTAATCTTTTCTTGAAAACAAAAAAAAGGTTATTTCTTATATAATATCCTTTTTAGTTAATAGATAGGTAGTAGTTACTCATATTTTATAAATTATTGTGTTAGTTGATTCACTATCTTCATATCAAGTTATAATAATGTATCAAATAGCAAACATTACATACATTTTTTTAGTATACTTTTTATTTTAAAATTTTAATTAAAATGTCCGGGTTGAACCCAGGTTGATTAACTAGTAGTAAAACGTTTAACCGATTAGAAAAAAAAAGGTAATTATTCACATACCCGATAGGAAGGCGTCCCTTGGGATCACCGGAGGCATATCCAGTGAAGTAGAAGTACCGGCTAACTATATAAGCTACTCCGAGTACAGAACATACTACTGGATGCTTAAGCCCTCCCAAAATCATCAGTGTAAAGAAAATCGGCAGAGCTTCCAACGAATTTTGATGCCCTCTCTGCAACATACAAGCCAACAAACAAGTGAAATCACCAAATTTCACTTAAATCCAAAATAAAAGATAGAAATAGTGTTCTGCTTTTCTAACCTTCTTAAGATAATATAAGGGAAACGTACAATGTTTTTGAACAAAAAAGGATTAAAAAAGTTTAACTTTTTTACAAAAAAGTAACATAATTTCAACAGTTTATAAAAAAAAATAATAATAACATATTATCGAAAGTATTTATAAAAAAGATAACAAGTAATCTAAAAATTCATAATTGAAAACCAAATTTAGTGTTAAATAAGGAAAAATTATATGTTTTGCTAATTTATAAACTTGCTTTTTTATTTGTTCAAAAATATTTTATGTTTGGGTTTTCCTAATGACAGTCAGGGCTGTCGATAAGAATTATCATGTGCATTAATTACACTCAGATTTTTCTTTTATAATAAAGATTTTAATTAATACACTTGTGCAATTAGTACAGTCAAACTTTCATTTTAAATAACGTGGATTAATTAAAATCTTTAATATAAAAAAAATAAAAATTGAGTGTAATTAAATACACAGGATTATTCTTATTGACAGCCTTAAAAAAACCCTTTATGTTTTATGAAATAAAAAAAATTTATGTAAAAATATTACTTTTTTCAAAATTTCCCCAACGAAAAATTCTAAACAAACCTGAACACAGTTAAAGATTTTGTAATCTTTGCTATCAGTTTCAGTAGCATACAATATAGGGTACGGCACATTGTACCTTCATCATGAAAAATAAGTCGTAAATTCAAGATATATTCAAGATATACACACAAAATACACACACACATAAAGGAATTGGAGTGACATATATTACTTCTTCCGGGCATTCAGAACTTGAATCTGCATATAGCCATTGAACAAGCAGTACGCAACAATCGTGAGGATAACGTAACCATATTCTTTAGGCAAAAGGTCTACTATTCCGGCCATGTTTTTGCCGATATCCGGATATTTCAGGAAAATGATTGGAGGAAGAGTGGAACGATATGTGCCCGTTTGATTATGAACTCTGCATTGTACTTGTAGTCATTTACATTGTAGTTGTAGTCAATTGCATTGTAGAAGTAGTCATGCAGCTGTACGAGTATTAGACCACTAGATTTAGACCCCGTGTTAACACACGGACACCACAAGTTAAAATCAATGATTTTCATATTAATGATTCTCATATAGTAATAATTTTCATGTTAAAATTATTAAAGATTTAAGGAATGTAAAAGATAAATATTAAGGACCTTTATGCAATTAATAAAAAATTAAGACGATGTGGACATGTTAATTGACTTCCATTTAATTAATTGTAAAAAAAGGTATCTTTCTTTAATAGAGAGAAAGATGATATATTTAAGATCATTTTAAAGGGGTTATCTGTATAAAATTGGAACGAATTTTGAATGAATTTCTAAATCTAGAAATTAAGTATAAGAACCATTTAAAGTCTTTTGTTCTAATTCTTTGGCAAGGTGCTGAAGGTTTCTCACTTATTATTAATAAAATTTTGCAGTAAAAAAAAATATTAAATTTTTCAAAATAGAAAGTCACTCAAATGTTCACACGTGTAAAGAGCTTTTTTACAGTGATAAAAATCAAAATTTGCTTTCTATTTTAGATCATTTTTCAAGTAGCACTTAAATTAGGTGTTTCCAATGTTAATAAAGAATTATATGTGATGTTTAAAATAGTAGGAGGGTAAATTTATAAATTTGTTTCTCAATGTTTGCCTTAGTAGCACCTAACACTAAAAGAAAAAACATTTTAGGGGTTTATGTAAAATAATCATACTTTCATTGATGTTGCTTTTTATTTTTTTTATGACTGATATAATATTTTTGTTAGAAAAAGTATAGTTCGCTTTGTTGTTTACTTTCAAATTTAATTTTTCATTATATGATATTATTTATTTTCAATGCTTTAAAATCAACAATGAAAGATGTTTTATCCTTATCTATGGATGGACGGAGCGGAGACACATCTGGGTATAGACGAACTAGTCTTAATACATACATATGTGTGATGCACGATTTAATATAATTTATTTTAGGGAAAATGATGTCTGCTTCAATAAGCAGACAACCCCATGTTTTTCCCATCACAATCAATTAATGATATTTCACATGTGATTGAACAACCAAAAAATGATTTTAAAAAATTAAAAATTCCTGCTTGAAAAGTAGGCAATTGCCTATTTGTTTCGGCAGGTATTATATCCTCTTTATTTTATAATATTTGTTGCGTTCATTTATAAATGATTATACTTTCATTGATGTTACTTCTTGATTTTTTATAGCTAATATAATATTTTTGTTAGAAACTATATATAGTTTGCTTTGTTGTTTACTTTCAAATTTAAATTTTATTTATACGTTATTATTCATTTTCAATGCTTTAAAATCAAGCACACCATGAAATCGTTATAGTGGGACGGATACTAAGTAAATACAACATTAACTTTAAGAAAGTTTCATAACATAACTTAAAAAAACACGCAAAATACTTCCCTTAACCCATTTTTATTTTCTACCAACAAAACAAATTATACAATTTAAGTTAACTGCATTTAATGTTTTATTTTGGCTAATTAAAAACTTTTTATACTCATATTTTAAACTATGTTACTTTTAGGCCGCTCCATATCGAGAAGGCGTGTGCTCAGCATGTTCTTGTCGTCCTCGGCATGATAGGCAAGAGGCCGGCATGATGCTCGCCTGCTCGGCGTGGCATAACTCAGCAACAAAACGTGATGGTTGGACGAGATTTATGGGGTCTATTTAAGTGTATGTGTGTATGATTTAATGTTTTTTAATTGAGGATGAGGTGAATATAAAGGTATGATAGGGGGGGTTAGTTCTTGGATGTGTCTTGAATAGAGAAAGCTGACGTGACAATGAAGATGAAGAGAAGATGATAGCATGATAGGAAAAGGACTTAGAATACACTTTCATAAATTAATTAGGTTACTAAAAGCCTATATCGCAAAAAGGTTTGTTTGACTTGGAATAAAACTTTGATACAGTTAACTGCAGGCAAAGATTTTTTTTAAAAACATTTTACAAAGCCTGCTTTTGTAAAAGTAACACTCAATGCCGTCTTTCATGGATTTTGGGTCCCAATACCACGACAGTGTATGTGGGAGGTTGAGATGTAGACAGTCTTACCCCTACCACGACGGTGTAGAGAGACTGC
>JAOXNX010000035.1:3752637-3764165 GCA_028566075.1 Solidago caesia
GGTATGGGGAATGTGAGATGTAGACAGTATTTCCTCTATCCAAAGGTAAAGAGACTGCTTCCATAAGGACCTCCGGTTAAACAGAGAAAGAACATGTGAATGTAAGAGAAAAGTAATCATACCTGTCGGCCGAGTATATCACCCGACCATATTAAAGACAAAGTATAATAACAAAACATTCAACATAACACACCTTAAATAGCAGAAGCAAGTGTTAATGGTCATAATTCATTAGAAGGCATATATTGTAACTAATTCATATGAAAATCATTAAAAGTGGATGTGAATTAAAAAGAGTAGCATCAGTTAACCAATTAGGACAAAGTGGTTATAAGAAATTTAAATTCACAACACTTTATTATATTCATAAAATTAGTGGACAGCTAAGCTGCGATCATTATATCTATATAAACCGAGGAACGGAAAATATATATCATCAAATCAATCAGATTAATATACTAACAATAATCGCAGGTAGTTTTCCAAAATAGATGTGAAGATATGGGGTGGATGGTGAGGATTTGGAAAATAATAAAAATGTAAAGTAACATGTGTGACATATGACATGATTTTTTTATTCGATAGTTTCATTTCTTACTAAAGGAGGTAGTTAGTAAGAAATATTTGACCAAATAGGTAAAAAAAATTTGTAGGTGTCTAGATTTAGATATGCAATCTCATTTTTGACCATTAAGGTAATTTTACCTTATTTTAATGTATTTTAATAATAACAACCTTTTGAATTTTTATTAACATGTTATTACATGTATAAAAAATGCTACTTTATACATAAAGCACCGACTCCTTAAATTGTATAACAATAAACTATAAATTGTTATCCACCCAATAACTTATTAGGCCCCTTCTAACCATAACACCATATTCTCAAATTCTCATTGTCACATCAGCGCCACATCATCCCTTCCTTCCAGAATTTACCTAGAATTTATCCCCTACCAACCATACAACCAAATTTTCAAATTCTCACTGCCACATCATCGCCACATCATACACCATCTCTTTTTCTTTATTTATATATATATACACACACATATATACATATATATAACACATACACACACACACACAAAGTCCAGAACCCACGTTCTCAACACGCCATGGACACCAGAACGCGGCCAGAACGTCGGCCGTGCCAATGGCGTTTTGCCAGAACGAGAGAACACAACCAGAACGTGGGGGCGTGCCATTGGTGTTCTCAGAACGCGAGAATGGGGGAGAACGGGGCGTGAACGGGGCGTTGGGAGGGGCCTTAATGACAAACTAAAAATTGTCATTAGCAAAACCTTATTTTATTTTATTTGGTTATAAACATTGATTTTTTCTTCGGTTTATCAAAATGTCATAGTTTAACTATAAAAGGATGAACGTCATAAAACTAACGCGAAATAATTTCTTAAGGAATTTTATTTAATCTTTTAGCATAAGCAATCATTAAAGCATAAGGACCAAAAAAAAATTCTGGAAAACGGCATAAGTTTCAAAGAAAAAGTAACATCAAATAAGCTAAACTCGATGTGAATATTGTGAAAGAAAAATCATTACGAACAAGCCAACTTGATTGTCTTCTCCTTTAATCAAGATTGTAGTGTAATGCACCAATTAATTGGGACAACTATTTCAGAATGCATAAACTCAATTAATATGCATTATATTTAAATTAAACCATTTAAATGGAGATATATGATCATTAGAAAAGAAAAACCAAGAGGAAAGCGTAACAAAATTAAAATAAATAGTTACAAAATCTTGTTCACTTGTAAATTGTAATGACCTAATATATTTGATTTTGTCATATGTTATTTTCCAAACCTTAATTATATGATGTTTGAAAATTCAAATTCAAACATAAGTTATAACTTATAAGTTTGTATGAATCCTGTCATATCATTCTTATACGGTAAAATATGTATTTCGAGTTAATCAATCGGGTTGGATTAAGTGGTTGGAGCCTTTACTTCTAGAAATAAAAGTTAAGGGTTCGATCTTCATGTCTGACAAAGTTGAAGGTATTTTTGTACATTTGGTAGAACCTATAAGCGGTCTCTCTATCTTACGGCGTTGAGTGTTACTTGCATACTATCTATTTGTTAGATATTAAAAAATAATAATAATAATAAATTATTGCATGAAAGACAAAATTAACAAGTCGGTAAACAAACGAGAGGTCACTAGTCAGTAGTCACTACTGAAAACATTAATTCATAACATACAGTAATAAAACCATAGCTTGTTTTGCCACTATCAACAACAATATATCAGTTTCCATGGCTGCCGGCCGGAGCATACCCATCACCACCGTACCACCACCCCATCACCACCTATCTCCACCACCTTCAACAACTTCCATAACGGTCACTAACCACCGTTTCTTTTCAAACCACCCAACAATCCAACTCATAAACCAATCCTCAAATTCAAAACAGCTTAAACAAATTCACGCAAACATGCTCCGCACAGGTCTTTTCTACGACCCTTTTTCGGCCAGTACACTAATTGCGGCCTTCACGATCTCTCCGTTGCAAGATATCGAGTATGCACGTAAACTATTTGATGAAATGCCGCAACCAAATGTGTACACATGGAATGTACTTATTCGCGGGTATTGTACTTCGAGTAATGTACCTATTGAGAGTGTTGTACTTTACATTAAAATGATGTATAATGGGGTTTTACCTGATAAGTTTACGTACCCTTTTGTGATCAAGGCTGCAACTGAAGTTGCGGATTCAAGAGTAGGGAAAGCCGTGCATGGAATGGTTGCTAAGATGTCGTTTGGTTCTGATATTTTTGTTTTGAATTCTCTTATACATTTTTATGCTAAATGTGGATGCTTGGATTCGGCGTATAGGGTGTTTTTGAATGTTCCTGTGAAAGATGTTGTTTCGTGGAATTCTATGATTAAAGGGTTTGTTTTAGGTGATTGTCCTAATGAAGCTTTGAAGTTGTTTCGTGAAATGATTGAAGAGAGTGTTGTAAGGCCTGATAAAGTGACGATGATGAGCGTTTTGACTGCTTGTAGTAAGAAGTTGGATTTGGAGATTGGGAGATGGATGCATTGTTATATCAAGAGGAATAAGATTGGAGGAAGCTTGAATTTGAATAACGCGTTGCTTGATATGTATACGAAGTGTGGTAGCTTAGAGGATGCTGAGAAACTTTTTGGTGAAATGGTTGAGAAGGATATTGTTTCGTGGACAACTATGTTAGTTGGGTATGCAAAATCAGGAGATTATGTAACTGCTAAAAGGCTTTTTGAGATGATGCCTAGTCAAGATATTGCTGCTTGGAATGCGTTAATCTCGGCTTATGAACAAAGTGGTAACGCGAAAGAAGCTTTGGGAATTTTTAATGAGTTACAGATGAGTAAAAGGGCAGAACCTGATGAAGTGACCTTGGTTAGTACTCTATCGGCTTGTGCTCAAGTCGGTGCTATGGATATGGGTGGGTGGATCCATGTGTATATCAAGAAACATAGAATTAAGCTCAGTTGTCATCTTGTAACCTCATTGATTGACATGTATGCAAAATGTGGCGATCTTAATAAGGCGTTAGAGGTGTTCAATTCTGTTGTTGATAATCGAGATGTGTTTGTTTGGAGTGCCATGATTGCTGGTCTAGCAATGCACGGTCGTGGAAAAGAGGCAATAGAACTTTTTCACAAAATGCAAGAAAATAATGTAAAGCCTAACGGGGTTACTTTAACGAATTTACTATGCGCATGTAGCCACACGGGATTAGTGGAGGAGGGCCGGGATTTCTTTAAGAAAATGGAGCCTGTTTATGAGATTGTCCCTGGAGTTAAGCACTATGCTTGCATGGTGGATATGCTTGGACGTGCGGGTCATTTGAATGAAGCTATAGAGTTAATTAAGACCATGCCAATGCCTCCTTTGGGTTCCATTTGGGGAGCTCTGTTAGGTGCCTGCAAACTCCATGGAAACGTATCTGTTGCAGAACAGGCTAGTGATCGTTTACTTGAATTGGAACCATGGAATCATGGTGCATACGTGCTTTTATCTAATATTTATGCAAAATCAGGGAAATGGGATAAGGTTGCTATGCTAAGAAAACGTATGAAAGATGTTGGATTAAAGAAAGAACCAGGTTGTAGCTCGATTGAGGTAGATGGTAGTCTTCATGAGTTTGTTGTGGGAGATAATACGCACCCACAATCCAAACTGATATATGGAAAGTTGAATGAGGTTTCTGAGAAGCTAAAGTCAAACGGGTATGAGCCCGTTAGGTCTCAAGTGCTTCAATGTGTTGAAGAAGAAGACATGCAAGAACAAGCACTATATCTTCATAGTGAGAAGTTAGCTATTGCCTTTGGGCTCGTTAGGCTGAAAAAAGGTCAACCAATTCGGGTTATGAAGAATCTTCGTGTTTGTGGGGACTGCCATAACGTTGCTAAGTTAATTTCAAAGGTCTATGATAGAGAGATTTTGTTGAGAGATCGTTACAGGTTTCACCATTTCAAAGCAGGGGACTGCTCATGTAAAGACTACTGGTAAGTTTTAGGTATAGAATGTGAACAGTAGTCGATTGATTGATTGTAAAATTCAGGTCCGAATACGAATTGAGCTTCTAGCTCTAGCTTCCCATGTATTTAAGAGTATTATATATGTATAAGTTTGTTTGTATGGCATAAAAGATGTCAAAATAACGGTTGCAAAATATTTCTTATTCTAAACTAGAGGTGGTAAGATACGTAGAGTAAATAACGGGTCATAACATGTTTGGGTTCAAACAAGTCCGTGTTTAAAACGTGTCAAAGAGGACCGAGTCTGGTTTGCTTGAGCCACAAACAATTGTCTGTTCCCGTTTCTTAAATCCGTTATGCAAGACTGATGTGTTAATTATGATTATAAAAGAGTAGTATTCCTATATTTAATCCAAGGGTATGTTTGGTTTAAGGTTATGTGTTTGAGAGAATGAGGTTATCATTCCATCTTGTTATCAAATCTATACCCATAATGATTCCTGACTACAAAAAAAGACGCCACCTGAATCTTTTAATAAAAAACATTTAGGAGGTTGCGTGCATTACAAATAGACTTTGGGTTATGTTTAATCCTTTCGTCCCACTTAAGTTGTCCCCTTTATAGCTGACTGATCCTTCTTTATCTGACCTGTTTTGAGACAAAATACAACCCAAACCTACCCATCTAGTAAATGGGTCGAAATTGCCAAATCTAATCTAGACCCAAACTGGCCAACTCGTTGGTGAGAAGATGACTATGCCGGTCCTAACTCCATAAGTCCATATGTAAGGTCAAAGAAATCATAATGAAAATCAAAATCCCGTACAGCTTCACTATAACTAGGGTTAAAACTGCGGAATTCAGGCTAAAGCCAACAGCATTTACAGCTCCAAAATTTGCAGATATAAAATTATGTGCGCGTATAAGACTTGACTGGATTTGGGGCAAGAGGTAATTTCTCTATGTACATAAATAACCTCTTTGAGTTTTCTTGAAAGATCAAGGCTAGATCGATTATGTCACTAGCTTCAATACAGTTCCAGAGATCAGTTAACTTCACTCCTTTCAGGGTTTCCCTACAAAAAGGGCATGACTGCGTTCGCCCATGCCTACAAAACAAAAGAAAAAGTCAAACTATTAGCTCCAAAATCAAATTAATCTATGTTTTCTTGGAGATAGCCTGTTAAGGTAATTAATCTCAAGCTGAAATTCTGAAATTTAAGCTTGAAAAAAGATAAATTTTAAATCAGAAAAAGGGTGAAATGCAAGTGGCAGGATCAAAACATAATCTAAAACTGAATGATATTGTCAAGATTTAACCAACTTTACCCTTAACTACTATCTATGCAAATAGAGATGGCAAAAATAAAGGAGCAGAGCATTCATTGAGTAAAGGATCGGTCAAATGGGTTCGGGTTAGGGTAAAACCATAAGCTTAAACTGATTCTTATTGTCACAATTTGACCAACATTACTTTAAACTACTTCAACTTACATACTAAGTACTATAGTAGAGGTGGCAAAAAGGGCGGGTCAGGTAACGGGCTTGGGTCAAAATGGGCAATTTTATACGGGTTACAATGGCTCAGGTTGTGGTTTGAATCTTTTAATCATTATAGAGTGGTACTTGAAAGAAAATAAAAAAACATTTACCAATCACGATAGCACTTCAAGCATAGCGAATGGCTGCACCTGGGCAACACGACTTTGCTATTTGCTTCCATGCAAATCCCGCATTCGGCTTCTCTTTCCACATCAGCATCAGAGAGCTTCCCCTTCTCCAATCCATCCTTTCTAGAGTACCTCTTCAAACACATCTCTTTCTGTTTCCTCTCGTCCAAATCAGTAATCCCGCTTTGGAGTTGCATTATCGAGGGAAACACAAAACCTGTAAACATAGACTCAAACCTTAAAACATTATGAACAAGATCAACTTCGATTACCCTTATATATTTTGTAAATTCTCACCATAAAACTGCCTGATGCTTGCTTTTCTTTCATGATCTTTCAAAGTAGTTTTGCCGTCAGCATATATCTGTTTCGGCAATCAACTTGCAGCTCAATCAAGCAACTAATAAAAACATAACATCCTTATCCAGAGTACGTGTAACAGATGTACGTGTACCGTATAAATGAAAACACGAATCAAACCAAGTGCTCCGGCAAATTTGCAGTCTACCCATGGAAAAAGATAGGAGAAAAGATCTGCAGCTGGACTAAAATACAATCTCATTTGAATACATGCTCCATTATCATCCTTAATAGTATTTAATGCCCTGAATATATCATCACAATATGAACACACACACGATCACCTTATTGTCATTCGAAACAACAACAAAAAAAAACATAAGAAAATCGAAACACCATCTCATGCATTACGTTTTGTTGACATAAAAATAAGCCGATAAGCAGTTTAAATAAGTAATCTCAAACACCCACGGAAAGCATCAAAACAACACTCACAGAGTATTGGCATGTTGAATATCAGCTTCAAGAACTTTAAGTGAATTCTTATAATTCTTACCCATTATCATATATATTAATAAATAAACAAATAAGCTTTAAGAAAAAGAAAGCTAAATTGCCAAACACTAAATATACACTTTTGACGTTATTCAAACACAGTTTTCTATGAGCATTGAGAATCCCTAAATAAATTCCTGATTTCGATAACTATATATGAACCTTTTTAATTCTGTCATGAAAAGAAAAGAAAAGAAAAAAGATTTATACATTATTTATTTTTGTGCCTAATGACATGATACTCCTCGTACATTATTATCCTTGTACAGGAAGAACAGTGTGCTTCTTATTTGTTTACTAGCACGGTACCCGCACAATGCGACGTTCTGGTGGTGGCGGCGACTGGTTGTGATAATGGCGACTATTGGTGGTGGTGGCGGTGTCGAGTGGTGTAGGTTGATGTTAATGTAATTGATGTAAAGGTGGTAGTGGAGATATTTTAGAAGATAAGAGTTTATGGTGTAAATTAATAAGATAAGGGTTTAGGGTATAAATTAGTTCATTAAGGAAAAATTAGGTAATTCCTTATAAGTTTTTGGGTTCATTAAGGGCAATCTAGATATTTCGCATGTCCCAATTTATATAACTTTTAACAAAGGGGATAATTTTTAATAGGGAGTATAGATAGAAATAATTTAAGTCCTTTCAAAGAAACATATGCTTCTATTAAATTTCTATATAAAAATTTTTCATTGTCCCTCCTTGAAGTTCGTTAAATGTACACATTTTATCCCTTATTTAAAATTGTTGTGAGGGAGAAGCATCTAGCTTATATGCTTCCGGAAACATATAAGTTATCCCCTTTGTTTATATCTTACTTATTATTATAAACTAGAGAAGAATAAGAAGGATAATTAGGAGATAAATAGAGGTAATCTTATTAATGAGAAAATCACTTAGGGTTACAACAAAGTCTAAGGCCTGGAATGTTGTTCAACATAGTGTCATTCTTGAATTTGGAATCATGATTGCCTTATATTTATAGGCCGGTAATAAAAGGTTCTAGAGAAATACAATATATAATAACTATAATATGGAAGTGAATATTCATTCTATATTTTATATTACAATACTTATTACTTATTAGTGTATATTTTCATTTATTTATTACTATTGTTATATTACTAGACTATTACCCACGTAATACACGGTAAAATATATATAAGTAATCACATGATAACGTTTCATAGTAGTATACATTCATATTTATTAGTAATACATAAAAGATTAATTTGACATTAAATATGACACTTGCGAGCATCTCTAAATCAAAATTTTGCACCATTTGATAAAAAAAAAAAAGAAAGAAGGTCTTTTAATACACCAATTATATATTAACACAACTTAATTGTTGTTATAAACTTAATTGTTAAAATTTAGTATCAAAATTACTGGCAACAAATATGTATAAGAAAGTAAAATTTAAAACTTCATATATTAACAATCAACATATTAATAATTAATAAACTTAAGTATTAATCTATATTAATTCAATTATTGGTACGGTTTGTTTAACTTTGATCTAACATATAGGTTAGTAAGAAAAAGGAAACACTTTAGTATGTCGATAATTTATATGTCTAAGTAAATTTAAAAATCAATCATTAAATGGTATTAGTTGATAGTATTTATGACAATGACAGTTTTGTATTGTATTAACGAAAAAATTGACAAAGTAAAATTGTAAAAGGGCTAAAGATGTTTTGACTTATTTTTTGGTCAAAAATGACATCATCAAACTTAATAAATTGTTAGATCATCAAGAGTGAAAATAATATAAGGATGGAAACTTAACCAATATCTATTTTAAGTTTCTTTTTTATTAAATATATTTATTAGAGATACGAGTAAATTTTATTTATTTTAGCATTGTATAAAAGTTTATAATTTTTACCCTAGACAGATAAGTTTTTCTTATTTAGAAAGTATTCATCTTAATCATCCCTCATTTGTATTTTTTTTTATCTTTCTTTTCATTTTATTCCATTAAAATAGATTTTTTTATATATACTTTTTAAAGAAAATAAATATAAATATATTGAAAAAAACTTTAAAAAGTAAAGTTAATAAAAATACAATGCGCCAACCGGAAAAAAAAAAAAATTTGAAAAGTTAATGTATATATATTTACCAGCCCTTGCGAATCGTAAGCGACCAAAAAATTACAGATAATTATATATATAACATTGCAAGTCTGCTTAACTACCGTGTACTTTTTGGTTTTTTCATTTCTACCACAAAACTTTTCCCTTTTTGGTTTTACACACAGTCTTTGTCTCCTCTTTCCTTTTTTTGGCCCTTCTCAATTCTCCTTACGTTTCTTTCTTCTTCATTCTTCATAACCAACTCTTCATCAGCCACCACCTGAACACCCACCGCTGGTAACATAAGCCGGTAACAAATACTGGTACAAACACAGGTAAATACTATAACATAGTAAGTAACAAAAAACTGGACATGATATCTACAAAATAAAAAAAAAGTTAAAACTTCCTCCCTACATGAAAACATCATATCTGGTAAAAGAAAGGAATTAATTTAGAGTAAAAAACAAAAATATTGTAGCTGACATTAGCATATGCCGACATCAAACTCCGCCATCATCCCGTTGCATTTTTCGTCATCATCGAGCTTCGGCTGGAATCGAAGATTGCAGTCTCGCTCTAGCTCACGCGTTGCACCATTATTTTTTATGAATGTCGCATGCTTTGACCAAGACTTTCTTAGCAACACCGCTAATTGTGATTTCCGGCCGCCGTTGCCACTGCTTATGATTTCTGGCAGCCGCCCAAACCTCCATTTGGTTTTTTTGGTTAACAATAATTTGTTTGTTATTCGTAGCTGTTAAATTTGAGAAAAATGAGATTTGTTAAAGATAGGATCCGATGGAATTTGTTGCATGTTGACTAGAAAGAAAGTAAGTTTGCAGGCAAAGAAACTTTTGGGGAAGAGATGAAGAAAAAGATACAAATATTGATGATTATTGATAAGGGTAAAAAGTGTTACCCACCGTTTCATATCATCCACACATGGTTTTGCATAAATCATTAAAGAATATTATTTTTCAAACTTTTATTTTAAATATATGTGTCATTTTTAAGATTGAAAAGAATACATAGCAGATAAGCGGAAGATATATAAAAACCATCACCGAATAGTCTGATGGTAAGGAGACTTCTTTCCTCATAGTGGCCTCCAGATCTCTGGATGATAGGGTTTTTCCATCGAGGAGTTTAAATTGGGGATCTATTCATCGAGGGGACTCTCTAGCACCGATCCGGTTAAAACAACATAGAGCGGACCCGGTTAAGACAATTATGCTAGACCTCCCGATATTCGCGAGAAATTCACACCTTTCAAAAAAAAAAAAAGATATATAAAGTTATTATGGGAAAAAAGTGTAGATTGGTGAAAACACCCAGATCCCAGGTACAATATTGGTACCGACATGCATAGACCGAACAACACATGCTCCAATTAGATACCTGCATACATGACCCACAGGTTAATGAGAAGAATCCGTTTGAGACTAAGATTCAAACCCGCACCTTTCATATGGGAATTAGGCTCCACTATGGACCATGGGCTTCAATGGTAATAGCTGGCTATCACAATATGTTTTAGTGGAGGTTTGAACCAGTGTCACTTGTGTGAGAGACGGAATAAATATCACTAGACCATCTTGGGATGTTATATAAAGTTATTATATTTAACGAATTTATCTTAAATGAGCCACATGTAAAATTGTTTTTTACTTTATATTGTTTATGTACTAAAACAATTAACTTTTTTTTTTTTTTTAATATACAAATGTTTTGTCTAAAAAATGAAAAAACCAAAGAGTGCACTATTAGTATATTAACTAATTTGTAAGAATTTTTTAAGGGGTTCTTTTAAATGATAATATTTGTTATCCCTGACAAGCGTGCCTATTTAGATATTTTTTTTTTAGCCATCTTTTTTGTCATGTTTTTACCTAACGTTACTTTTGATTTTTTTTTCTTATTCAATTGTTAGTATATTATGTGGTAATAGCTTTTTAAAGGTTCTTTTAAATAAGAAAACAATTACTCCCCAATCAACGGCCAGGTAATCCCTGACCAACGGCCGGATATAACTAAATTAGTTACCTGGAAATGTAGTTTAAAAATATTATATAATTCGTTGTTCATAAAAACTAAACTTAACAAAACCGCAGCGAAGCACGGGGTGATTTTCTAGTTCTTTAATAATTTGATTTGTTTGTTTTCATACACAGAATACATAATGATTGGAAAGTCATATATTGATATATAGACAGGGATAAAGCTATCAACTTTTCCGATCGGGTTCAAAACTAAAACTAATACTAAGACTAATGGGAGTGGGGGCTTCCCTTCCCAAAGAAAAACCCCAAAAGTGCATGGAAAGCCCTTAGAAAGCCCTCTACACCATCCCAAGGGGCTTTCTTGGCCCTAAAAATGCATGGAACTTCCTAAATAGAATGCCCCTTTGCTTTGAA
>JAOXNX010000035.1:3770899-3781458 GCA_028566075.1 Solidago caesia
ATACAGAATTTTAATTTGTTGTTCTTTTGGTTTATTATACAAACAAAGTTTAATTTTAATATTTGTCATAAATTAATTTAAGATTTAACTATATAATAAAAGTTTTATCATTATTTTAAATTACAGTGACTTCTTCTTACTCGACTTCTCTATGATTAGTTTTACCGTTATTACTACCATTATTGGCTTCAATTCAAAACTCCCCAATTCTTCTCAAATTTCACCAATTTGATGGCATTGGTCACCAAAAGTATTTATCCGACCGTTATAGGGGCCCCTCCACTCTGAACCCTCTCTTTCTTTCTCTTTCTTCTCGGCTTTCTTCCCCGATTGCTTCTTACATTTGGCTTTACAATTGGCTTCACCGATTAGCCGGCAACGGTGTTACCGATCACCACGATCGGTGCCGAAGCCTTAACTGAAGCCACTCCCTCCCCCTTACAAGAAAGGGTGTTACCCAACTAGTTTGGATAAATAAACAATAACTTTATATTAATTAATGGGTAAATAAAACATGTGACTCTCTTCCTACATTAATATGAAATTTAAGTAGTTGCAAACTCCAAGTTCTTGAAATACACCAGATTCTTTACACGGCCTCACAAAGATCCTCACTTTTTTATTCCAAATCGTTGGATAAACTAATGCTAGTAAATAAAATCTACAACAATTCATGTTTAGATAAATGTATTGTGTATTATCAACTCTGCAAAATATACTTCAGTACATTGAAGATAGAGAGAACAAAAAATGAAATCTTTCAAGTTCAAACTTGCCTACAAAAAAGTTTGTATAGTTGGTCTTGAGAAAGACAAAGCCACACAACAATCAAGTCCTAAAACAGTAAAACCTTAACGACTAACACTTGGACAAAAGAATAAAACTTAAGGAATCGTTTGGTTCAAAGATCCTAAAAGAATTTAATAGAAAGAAATTTGGAATGTCCTGTGTTAACCCGACATGACAAGTCGGAAATACAAATTCCTTTTTATCAAATATCCTTAGAATCTTTGAACCAAAGTTTTTTCCCAACCTAACAATTGATATGGTGCGTAATGCTCAAGTCTCAAAACTAGAGAGACAAGTCTTCTTGCCGAAGGGAGGTTTTGGATGACCCACATCGATTTCAACAAGAAAAAAGAATGGTGAAATCCAACAACTTAAATCTCAAAACTGGCCATGAATTGATACTATCTACCATTTAGTTTTAAAAAATTGAATCCTAAGTGAGAAAAACACAACAACAACAACAACAACAACAACATTACCCAATCCCTACCGGAGCGGGGTATGGGGGAGGTAAGATGTAGACAATCTTGCCTCTACCCAAAGGTAGAGACACTGCTTCCATAAGTGAGAAAAACATAATTCCTACAATGGGTTTAAACCCCCTATAAGCTATAACCCTCTTTTTCAAGGTCTTCTAACCTCTTTTTCATAAAGTAAAAAAGAAAACCTTTAAGCCACCTTCAAATCCCAAATGATCACATCAACTTTTGACGCTGATACTGATGCAGGAGATCAGGGCTATCCTATCACGCAGACACTTAAGCGGATGAAATACCGAGTTTCTCATAGGACAGTTGAATACCCAAGTCATTGGCATTGGATTTGTCTGTTCACAAATTTGAGTTTAGAGTTAAGATGCACAGTTGGAAATGTCAAGTTGAAAGCATCAAGTTTCTTTTAAAATTTTGAATCCAACAAAAAGTAACATTTTTTTAATTGGGACCGAAAACATGAACTGAAACTTGAAAACAAGTAAAGTTATACAGAGCACTTACTGGAGGGAACATATTGAACAAAGAAACATGCTCCAATTACTACATAGGCAAGGCCTAGAATTAGTCCTTTCAAGTAGTGTGAACTTCCATCCTGCATATCACCATTTATTTAACTAAAATTGAGATAAAGCCCGAATTTAGTTTTATCCACGTAGAAAAGACCCATAACTGATAGTATGAATTTCTATTTCAAATACGACCAAAACATGTGTAGGAGTGAGGGTGATTTGCAATTATTTGCCGTCGATAACTATTTGATTTGTTTATGTCAATATGTAACATGATACCATCATCGTGTCATTTTTTTAAACATAAGCGACCTTGCTATTTTTACTAATTAAACTTGATCATGTCTTGTATATCTATAAGTACAAATCAAATATCAGGGAAATAAAAAGAAAATTCTTGCAAATCTTTCGATATAAGTAGATGCTATAAATATATATAGCCATATAGGGTAAATGGTAAACCTGTAGAGTTAAGGCTGTAAGGAGAATGGAAAAGGCAAGACAACCAGTTTCAAGAAGTCCAAAATCCAGACTCATTGGGATTCCCATTATCCAAGCAACGATAACGCACAAAGGAACCTGCAATATAACGCCCACTTGAAATTTAACATGAGAACTTCGAATATGCATTGATGTTCAATGAGTATTACAATATAATTTAGTTAAGGTGGCAAGTTCAACCCAATTGTTTGCGATTGGGTTTTTTTTATCTCAAACACTTGAAATAACAAAAGTTGGCTTAAAGGGATTACATGCCAAATGGACTGAACAGGTTGAAAGTCGCCCAACGTGAGAATGTCTAGTTTAATGCATATAATTATTCAAAGATTTGGATTAAGGTGACCGTTTTCATTATCACAAGTATTGCATTAAGAACTTATATAACATTTTTAAGTGGTGTTTGTGGGTCAAGATAGCCCATTTCGACCCCTAACCTTTCAACCCAACCCATGTTGACCTGTACCCAATCCGCCCATCTTGTCATCTCTAGCTTATGGTATGATATGGCTTACCAAAAATGTCGATACTTGAGTTGCAGATCCAATGGCTACACCCAAAGATATGTCCTGCACCATTCACAGCACAAATTTTTGAAGACATAAGTAGAAGCCTCATATGAGATTCAAGAGAAAGGATTACAGCTGACATATGCATTGTAGGACGTCTTGAATGGGGTATAATTTGAGTCATACCAATTTGTTCTTGAAGGCAAATATGATGGAACCAGCATGTTCTGCTGCATTTCCCACAATCGGCAGCAAGATTATGCTAATAAAGCTCACAGAAATTCCCCAAGTATCTGATGCAACCTAATTCACACGTTATAATCAGAAGCTGATACGTTGCATGAAGCTGCATGATGCTGATGGATTTTCACTGTACACCACAAGCTAGCAATGTACATAATGTCAAAATTGGTAATTCGAGATTATTATATCTATCACATACCTGAATGGTGTCCACCACATACTCGGACAAAATTGCTATGATCACTGTCATTGCGACCAACCATACAAATGCACTACAAAATCCTATCACTGCTTTTTCTTCTTTAACCTCCTCATTGCAGCCTTCCTCCTAATTATTTAAAGCACTCTAAGTTATTATATTATGAAAATTTCATTTTAAAGACAAACTAATAATAAATCAAAAAGATATGATGAACCTCTTGTATTTCAGAAACTTGGCTATGAGATTTCAACTGAAAGAATAAGTATGCAGCATATGCAAGAAGCATCACAATGCTGCTTGCCCTCGACATTTCAACAACCGAACCAGAAGCTAATTCAGACTCCTTCATGCTGCCATATGTAAACAGCAATGGAAGAATCTGGCAGAGCAACCCCAATACCAACAACAAAGAGTTTGCATCCACCTGCTTCTGTTAATCATTAAAAATGAGTAAATAAGCCCCTTTTTTTACTAATTAAGAGAGTTTGGGGGAATGAATAATGTTCTTACTTTGTCAAATTTTTGTTCTTTATCTAAATTGGCAATGCCTCCACAGAAGAGAGATGAGCCAAGAACAAGAAGAAGGTTCGAAATAATGGAACCCAAAAGCGAGTATTTAACTACATGAATCTTCCTTTGATGCAGAGCAAATAATGCTATTATCAACTCTGTTGCATTACCACATGTTGCATTAAGAAGACCTCCCACTGCATATGTAATCATTCTATTCAAATTCATAAGTTCGTTCCTTGTTCTGTTTCATAAAATTTGTAACATCTGTCGTTGAAGCATCGAACTTCTGATACTATCCAATAGAGATGACATTACACAAATCTAAAATGTCCTAATTAGTCATTGACTGTTTAACCAATCTCATCAATCTAAGTTGTTAATTTGGAGTAAACATATGGAAGCACAAAAATATAGAAAAAAGGTTGCAGAATAATGCAGTACGGAAATGAAACTGATTAAGAAATATACCTGTAGGTCCAGTGAAGTAGGCAATTTGTCTTTCGAATTGGCACAAAAATAAAAACAGATGTTAGGACTTTATACACGGTAAAGACTGCTACTTTAAATTGGCAACTATTTAGACATGTATCCAACTTGACACGAGTTGTTATCGTAATTTTTGCAAAACGTTGATAGCCAGCAACACTAACTGGCCCACACGGCCCTGCCCAAAGAGAAGGCATTAAAAGGGCTTTTAGCTGAGCGATATATGAGTTGCCCATCAACCAATTAAGAGGTTGTGGATTCAATTCCCGAAAAGGACAAATGTATAAATTATTACATGGTGCTTTATAATTCTTTTTCTTTTTGAAGAAATTTTTAAAAAAGGTGGTTACATTAATTAAAAGTAACTTCTATAATCCAATACCTACAATACTAGATCAATTCGTGTAAAGTTCGATACATTTCCAAGCAGTTTGCGCGATTTCAATACTAATCATAAATCTCGTAACAACTTACTCAGTGAGAAAGCTCACACGCTCCGCAAGTGGAGTCAGTCCTACCAAACTTAATGCAAAAATCCATGCCTACAAAAAACATAGTCGTATATGTTTATATAAAACATATTCAAAGTATAAGTTGATATAAAAGTAGTTGCACAGTTAAAAGTTAAAACAACTACTTACACTACCGAAATCATAATATTTGGCTACAAAAGCAAACGGAATCACTGGTAAAAGAACACAAAGTTTCGTCCCGAAAACAACTTCACGAACATTTGTTATAATCCGAAACAACGTTGTTGAGCTTTCTGGTTTTGTGATCTGATGTATGGGTTTCATAATGTCATCATTTGTTTCTATATCGTACGTGTTTAGTGAGCCCATGAATTAGACACAATATAACGTATAGTTTTTGTTTCGGATGGTTTATGTACGTTGTGCTGCCGGCTGCCGGAGATATCAATGAGTATCAATTGAAGCAGCAAGTTTGGTGGTGAAAGAGGACGGATACAGCACCCTAGCTCGTAAGCATTTTAAATGAAAGATATATTATGTATTATCGAAAATTATATTACACGAGAAAAATATCACGTGGAACACCCCTTGGTCCGCCACTACTTAAGTTGACTATGTTTGTTTATTAATTATGTAATTAAGGGGGCAGGTTAGGTATAAGTTTTAACCATGTTGGTTTAACAGTCAAACTTTTAATATTTTTCTATAAGAAGTGTTAGGTTCGACGTTTTAAGTAATTTTTTTCGAAAGATCGAGGAAATTAATTAAAGGTTTAAAAATGATCATAGAAATAGCTCGATTAGATTGTGTATAGTTACATTTAAAGAAAAACAAAAAAGCTACACTTTTTTCGAATATCCATATAATCTGAAAAGAAAAGCCTTATTCGTTTAAACGAAAATACGTAGTATATGTTAATGTCATTCAAAATCCATTCCTGCTAAACTTTAGGTCTTTTTAGCATTAAGAGTTTAAACTTTAAATGATGCATCTTTATTTATATAATGGGTGTTATACAAAAACCTAAAGCAATAGTTTATCAACATTTTGTAACATCTTTTACATTATTTAACTACTCATTTATGAAACGTAGTCTTATTTAATTCGTTGCAACTTATTATAACCACTTAAATTGTTATCTTATAATAATAAAGTAAAAGAATTTTTTTTTTTAATTTAAAAATTAAAATAAACAAAAATATTAGATATATCATACTACAAGGTTGTAACGACTTCTATTACCATCGAACATCTTTTCAACATTTTTTTTACCACAGTATTCCAACTCATAGTAATATAGTATAACTGTAAAACATACCATTATTACATATTTATCATAATAACTAATTAAAATGAGAAACAAAATAAATTACACTATTATAATAATTTAAATCTGTAAAAATAAAAATATAAGTACCATTAGGCCTCTCTCAATGGTGCTGATCACTTCGTTCATCACTTCCTTCATCGTATAATGTCACGTCAGTAATTTCCTACTGACACACAACCGACACATCCTTGTCAAGGGGTCTCATCACTTCTTTCGTCACTTTATTTTATTTTTCTTTTAGTTTAGACACACATCCACAAACATACATACACATATAAAAAACGTAAGACTCACCCACCTCCTCATCACATCTCATCGCCATCTGTTCATCAATGCCAAACTATGAGCTCTAAGCCTCTAACTGATGAAGTAGTGATGACATGGTATCAATGGTATGACTATCAACCGCTTTCTATTAAGACCTCGGCACCATCCTTACCTCCCTACGAAAGATTTAGCCTACTAATAAGGAAAAGAAAGCCTCAACCAGAACCACATTCCTTTTGCGTGCGGATGTAGCTTCGGTTAGATGCTCAATCGATGCTAACATAAGACTATCAGGAGTGAGGGCTCCTGATGGAATCCCTCATGAGGGCATCTCCTGACATGTGGCGCCTAGTCAGCAGAGGAGACGTCTCTTGATTTTGGCTGGAGTGAGGACTCCTGATGGAAGCCCCACTTTTTCTAATTTTCTATTTTTTTATTTTGACTTTTCTTTTAACATTATAATAAAACTATATTATATAAATATATAAAAACCTAATAAAACATGAATAAAAACTTAATAAAACATAAAATAATACGACTTTAAAAGTTAAAAAAAGCAAATGAAAAAAGTTGTCATCTTCTTCCTGGTCACTTCAAACACACACCTGCACACATAAATATATATATATATATATATATATGAAAAAAGGGGGAAAAAACAAATATTACGGTTGGAGCCGTTGGTAAATAAAAAGAGAAGAGAAGGAGGACGTCAGATATCTGACTTTGACTGCCTTTGACTGGTCTGGAACGCCACCCGGGGCGGTATGGCCGGCGTTCCTCAGTGTCCTTCATGAAACCGACGGACATTTAACGCCCTACTCCGCATAGTCTAACACAAGCATAACGATGGTATTAAAAATGTAAAATAGATATCATTAAACTTTCTCAGAAGACTCAACTATCACGCGGTCACCCCTATTAAAATATAGTGTAACAAACTTCATTAGTTATTTATCCAATATTTAATAATAATAATAATAATACTATGCGATCACACATGTGGAGAAAACGAAAGGATAATATACGAAGAGGTTGGGGTAGGTAAGCTAAATACTATCTTCTCGTTTCCGTGTCACTACGTGAGTTATACCTTAAGAAATTCATTAGCCTAAAAATCTTTTTAAAGATAAGAGGATGAAATTTAAAAAATTCAAGAAATAAGATTAGGAAAAAAATTTAGTAGAATCCACATGTCATATACATATAAGTTTTAAAGGATTTATAGGCTAATCTTTAGAAAGATTTATCATTTTCCAAAATAAACAATTAAAAAGCTTTGATCAAAGTGTATTTCTTGATAACTAATTGGAAAATGATAAATTCTTTTAAAGATTAGCCTAAAAATCTTTTTAAAACCACATGAATATGACATGTGAATTCCACTAAATCTTTTTCCTAATTTATCCCTTAATTTTTTCACATGTTTGTTAGAAGAATTTTTAGGCTAATTAATTAAAAAGATATATCATTATCCATACACAAGTAGGTTCGAAATATGTTTGGGTAATGTTATTAAAGTATTTTGGAACGTATTATATATTATTTTTTATCATTATATTCATTAAAAATGTCAGTTAATAAATAAGTTAAAATAATAGATGAGTAAATAAATAAGTTACGGATAGGCATAACCATATCCACGAGTTATCCGTTACACACTAATGGTCAACCACGCCACCCGGAAATACTCTACCACTTTAGGTTATGTCACACGGAAGCATGTACAGTACCCCCGAGTGATCCACTTTGCACATTAGCCTATTAAACTAAATGTGGGTTAAGCTTAACTCTTTTCCACTTTGGTGCTCGAAACTTTACACACTTATTAGTGTCCACATAAATCCACTTTATCTACTTTAATCCACTTCATCACATTAGGGCCCTTAACGTGCACGTGACATGGCAACATAAATCATGTCTAGTGTACTTTGTGTACAAGTCCATAAATATCCACAATATCACATTCACAAACTACTTTAAGCCACAATGCCACAATATCACAATAGAGCTCATAACTACTAAGCATGCATAAAGGACACCCCAATCAACCTCTCACATACATCTCATACCCAACATATGCATGAGATAGTTTGTACATCATAAAATGGGGATTAATTATCAAAGCTAAGTTTTTTTTTGTCTCTCATGTATCAAAAGTAATTGTTATCTTACCTCTTGGAGCTCTTTAAACAACAAACAAAGGTTTACCGTGCTTGGTATGTGTTCCCAACAACCTATGATCAATATATAATCAATAAACATCATACATATCTGATTATGCAAACGATTATGATTAGCATAACGCCGAAACACCATGGACTCACACAAACAACTCCACTACAAACTCTAAACAAATCTGGCACTGCGCGTCTGTCACAATAAAACATTTTTCACAAACCTTTTATCAACTATTTAACAAACTATTTTAACACCTTAAATATAACTCTTTTATCTATTAATAGCCGTTGGAATCACCTCAATATGATTTTTCATTATTTTTCAGTGAATTTTTGAAGATTGTCTTATTGTACTCGTCTTAAATCTGACCACTTTTGGAAATCTGAGTTTTCGGCACATTTGAAAGCAAAATCAAAGAAAACTTAGTTCCAGACGTATTTAGTAGACACATAGGTCTTTTCAAAAATATAAGGCTCGATTTCTAGAGATTTATGATGAACGAGTTATGATTTTTCAAACAATTCGACCACCAAACCATTCCAACATCCAACCACGACTTCCAGGACTTAAATACACATAATATATAACCCAATTGGTTGTTTAATTCCATCTCTTGGTACATGTTTCAATTGATTACAATATGGATAATAAAAACCCCCAAACAACAACCGAATTCAATTAAATGATCGCCAATTACCCATCTTAGGTTGTGGACCAGAAATGAATCAACAATTGACCTCCAAATGATGAATAATACAAAGGGAAAAGGATCTATACCTGTAGGAATGATCTAAGGCACGAAATCACAATCAATACCCTCTCAATTCAATACCGAAATCCCTAAGAATGTGAAGAATGGGTATGGCTCCTTATGGTGGTTATCAAAAGCTTAAAAAAACTGAAAATGAGACTAATAAGACCCTAATTACACTATTAGCTGTTGTCCTTACATTTAAAATGACTTATATACCCTCACTTAATCACCATACTTGCACCATAACTCCATTTAACGAAATAATACACTAACGGGAACACAACACGACTTTTAAACATAAATGACACATATTTAATCTACAAAATAATCCATTTAATCACTACATATAATTACATGTCACACATATATTTCCACATAATAATTAACTACACATAACCACTTAACGTAAGACTTGGTTTGACTAACGACACAAGTCAACATAATAGAAAAAAAAGTTTGGGATGTTACATCCCGTGCATTGTAAGTAATGAACTTTCAAATCCCAGTTATTGTATGTATCCGGGTATATGTGACAACTATATAAGTTGCCACGTCCAATGTCACGTTGCCAGTTTGGAAGTTTTTGATTGGTCGGGTACATATAATAACCGGGATTTGAAAGTTCATTACATACAATGCACACGAATGAAGTTCGATACACACTATGACAATTCGTATAAAGTTGTTTACATTCTGAGGTACTAAACCCTAAAGAAAATTATGTTAGTCATTGATTTTGTTATATAGCTAGATTTTATTATATTAAAAAAAAATACTTTAAATCGATGAAAAAACTATTAACCTTGGGTGTTTTTGGACTCCAACTTACAATTTTTCAAGGACGGCCACAAAAAATATAACATATCAATATCATTGAATCTTATGGAGTTGGGTCAAATTCAAAGATAAAGTGCAAGTGTGCAACGTCTGAACTTAGACCGATGGGAATGGGGGCGTGCCCCTTCCCTTTTTGATGTGACCACGCCCCACCACGCCCGTGACTACCACCCCGCAGGGCTTACTAATGCATTGATACGCGAGCTTCGTTCCATATTAGACGGTGCTTTCTTGACAATTATTAATCCCAACGGTTCAAATTTATGACCGTACAAGCTTTGTTTAATTTTTTTTATTTGTGTATTTAGTATATATATATATATGTATTATTTACCAAAAACACACAACACTTTTTCATATATACCCACAAACACACACACACACACACACTCTTTATAAAAAAACTAACACACACATAAATCTCATATATACCCACAAACACACACACAACTCTTTATAAAAAAATACACACAC
>JAOXNX010000035.1:3809890-3821257 GCA_028566075.1 Solidago caesia
TAATATTTATTTATTTTTATATATAAAAAAACCCGATCCGAGTTCTCCCCGATTCCGATCCGAGTTTTCAAAAACTCCTGACTCCCCCCCTCGCCGATCCGATCTTGAGTCACAAGTTCCCCAACCTTGCCCGTACCCCACACATTAGTGGGACTGGGTGTTGTGGTTTTTGGAAAATATTTTTTACATTGATGTCAACTTAAGCGAGTCCGGTTTACTTTTCTTTTGTTCAAATGTATACACAATCCAGTTATGCCAAGGCCATCTTCATGGGTTTCCTCTCTAAGCTCCTCTACCTCTAAATATAGAGATAGAGGACCAAAAACTCACTCGAATGGGTCCCTTATATTTAGAAAAAATTTTAGAGGAAACCAACTTTCATCTATATATAGGAGATCATTATTCATCCCTTATAACTACTTTTTGATTATTGCAAAAAGGTGAAGTAGTGAGGTATAAAGTAAATATAGAGCAAGGTTTTTAGAGTAATGGTTGGAGATGCATTTTTTTTTTAAAGTAGGAATATGCTATAAAGATACCTTTTTTCTTCTATATTTAGAGATAGAGATAGAATTAGAGATGGCCTAAGAGGATAAATAAACACAATCGTTGTTTTTATTTTATTTTATCATACACTGTTATTATATGAATGCAACTGATAACAAAATAACGTGGTTGGCTGAATTTCAAGTGGTATGCCTCTCCTAAAACTCTTGTACACATGTTCTGATGTAAGTTTCAGGATTTCTCTTTTACCACATCTTTCACCTCTCTACGCTGAAGGCGTTGTCCTACTATATCTATAGGAGATTTCACTCTTGTAGAAATGCAGACCCCCCCCACCCCCCCCTACACACCCCCGCGCGCGCGCTCGTGGGTATAACACAACAAACAGGAATGCATAAAAATGCACAATTAAGGAAAACAAGAGCATACATGGTTCAATAAGAAGTGACTTGTGTGATAATGGACACAACCACACTAGCGAGTCAATTCTTTCAAGAGCTCATCCTATTGATATCCCACGATGGGTACTCCCCCCTAGATCCTCACTTCCGAGTGGATGACTTTATATGTATGACTTGTGATCACAATAGTAGACAACAGTTTCAGATGCAAATAAATTGGTAGACTTGGAGAATTTTAGGAATTGAATTGAAATGAAAAGGTCCCATTTATCAGAGAAAATATGTCATGACGACTCTTGGTAGATTCACCTATGAATCTAACAACAGTCACTACCTTAAGATGGAAAACCTCAAAAATTGGAATGATTAGTGCTTGGTTAGTATTAATAGTACTTCTAAAGTGAATATGTCATTATTTTTAAACTAATGGTTTATATGTGTCTGAAATAACATGTTCTTTCCTTTTAAAAGTTGGAAGGTGTATAACCAATAGTTGAGGCCCATGCTTTTCGGGAAAATACATATTTCAACATATCAACCATCTTTTCAGCGCAGGCCAAAGATCATGGTGGTGTATTCAACGCCCGGGTAGAGGGATTACAGAGGAAATGGAACGATATCTGCCAGCGTATTCATCAAAGTTCTCCATCACACCAAAATAGCTCTCAGATTAGGGCCCGAGTCCCTTTTCCTCTCCACGTCCAGCCCGATGCCAAGCTAGTGGAAATTAGTGGCCAAGATTCAAATCGAGAGATCAGAACAAGAAACCTATCACCACCCGTTGATTTTTTTGCAAACACAAAGCATCCAAGTACTACATCTTCTCCAGCAACTTCCATCACCACAGATTTGGGCCTTGGAACCATTTATGTATCACCTGATCTTGACCAAAGACCGCTGACTCATGAAACCCGTCTTCAAACCTTCTGTGGGCTAGGGTCTGCAGAGGTAGATGAAACAAGTATGCGTGCTTCAGATGAAATAACGCAATCTTATGAAAAAGATTTTAAGGAACTTTATAGAGCACTTGTAGAGAAAGTTGGATATCCAAATGATTCCGTTCGTTCCATCAGTCAAACTATCTCACGATTCAGAACTGCAAATGGAAGGCGCCATGTATGGCTTACCTTTTCTGGATCTGACCGGGTGGGCAAGAAGAAAATCAGCGCTGCACTTGCTGAAGTTGTTTTTGGAAGCCGGGAAAGCTTGATCTCTATAGATTTAAACTTTGAAAATCAGATACGTCACTCAAGCTCTGTATTTGACAGTCAAAGCATAAACTTTTCTGATCTATCGTTTAGAGGCAAAACAGCAACAGATTTCATTGCTGAAGAGTTAACCAAAAAACCTCGGTCAGTAGTTCTTCTTGAACACATAGATAAAGCTGATTTCATGACTCAAGATAGCTTATCTCGAGCCATCAAAACTGGGAAACTATCAGATACTCGTGGTAGAGAAACCCGAATCACCGATGCTATCTTTGTGACCACCACAAGCACTAGTAAAGAATCAGATACTCTGACCTATTCAGAGGAAAGAATATTGAATGCTAAAGCCTTGCAAATGAGGATCTCAGTTGAAACAACCGAGGCCGGAAGCTCGAGTGTATTACTTTTGCCCAAAGAATCAATTTCAAGAAACCCCGAAATGTATAAAAAAAGAAAGATTATCGAAGTAGACGAATTCGAGATAATGGTACCAAAAGTCAAGAAACTGAAGTCTTGTTTTGATTTGAATCTTCCAATAGAGGAACCCGAAGAAAGCGACAATGACACCGTTTCCGACACTAGAGAAGTGTGGTTAGAAGAGTTTATGGAGCTAGTGGACGAAAAAGTTGTCTTTGAGCCGTTTGATTTCGACTCTCGTGCAGAAACTATTTTGAAACAAATCAGCAAATGTTTTCGAAAATCATTTGGAACAAATGTCGTTTTAGAGATCAACAATGAAGTTATGGTGCAAATGCTCGCATCTTATTGGTTATCAGACAGAAAGGGTGGGGTCGAGATGTGGATTGATAGTATACTCTATAGAGGTTTTATGGAAGTTAAGGAGAAACAACGGGTCGATAGTGAATCCATGGTTAAACTAGTTGCTGTTGAAGGGGTTACGATCGAAGATGATGCATTATGTGTATGTCTTCCTTCAAGAATCATGGTAAAATGATTCGTCGTAGGTATTTTATTTTTGTAATTATTATGTATAATGCTAGTTTTAGCATCGAAAACAGCCTGGTTTAGGCTTATCATATCATATCATATCCCACAATTTTACAGAATAGTTTCTGTTCTATGTTGTGCTACTACTGCTTTGCAGTGATATATTGTATAGTGACATGGTTTTGTCCATGTGAATCCATGTGTTTTATCATCTTTCTTCATATGATGATCGCTACTTTTTGTCTATGGGTGTGCAAAAATTCATCTGTACAGACAACCGAGAGTGGACAGACTCGGTTGGTCCAGTCCAGACCCGAATTGGTTCAAGAACTTAATTTTTAAACATGAAGAGAGTTCTGGTTCTTTGTTGTCAGTAAAACAAGTTCTAAATGGGAACTGGACAGAAAACGAACCAGGCTGGAACGCTCTGATTACCATTGTATAACAGGCTTATTTTCCTCTCAAACCTGTCTTTTCTTTTTATCTACATCCAGGATATACAAATAATGGTCCTAATTTTATGTATCAATTTTGTTATGGTAATGTTCTATAACTATTCTTATAAGATCGTTATTTTAGCTTCATTTGACAAAAAAATGTTACAAGACTTGCTTCTTCCTGTTGCCAAAAATATGCTACTTGATTATGAACATTTGGTTATTATGTTTAAATAGTAAGTTCTAATTTATGGAATGCTACTTTTGACAATGACAGTCTAAAGTCTTGACGTGTCCCCTCCTTATTGGCAGATTATGGAAGTGACTTGCTATGTTTCTTTATGGAAACACAAGAATGAAGTCATCTTCAAGTTGTAATCTTAGTAACAAAGTCTTTCGGTCTATTGTATCTATTTCGTTTCTATGGTTGTCTAGTAGTAGGAAACTTTACTTGGCCACTTTGGCTTTGTAGTCATACTTTTTTGATGTAATTCCTTCTCTCCAACATTTTGCCGGAGTTCATTAATACAATTGTTGTTCAAAAAAAAAAAATTACTAATAAAAGAAAGTTGTTTAAAAACTCGATTATCAATAAGAGGCTTTAAATTTTCAATTGACCAAATAGAAGCTTATTTTTCCTAAAATTAAACTTTTTTATCTAAAAAATATTTTATTTGCAACTAATTAAAATTAATTTACATTCAATTTACTTAAAATTCTCAAAATTTTCGATCTAAAAATTCTCAAAATTTACCAAAAATTAAAGTTTCCTATGCAGCAACCAAATCATAATCATTGGGAGGCCTCCTTATGGGTTGTGCGTTATCTAAAAGGGAATCCTGGAGAAGGATTTTACTCCACGTTGAGAGTTATCTATGACTTTATGCATTTTGTGACTTTGATTGGGAAACTTTCCCTTTGTATCTTCTTTTGTTGGGTAACTCGCCCATCTCTTGGAAAACAAAGAAGCAACATACTGTTTCTCGTTCCTTCGGTGAGGCCAAATATCGCTCAATAGCAACTACTACTTGTGAACTAAAATGGTTGAAAGGGCTTCTTCAAACACTTGGAGTTCCTCATTCAAGGCCTAAGTAACTATATCGTGACAGTGAAGTTGCTTTACATATCTCGGCTAATCCAGTTTTTCATGAACGTACAATGCACATTGGAGTTGATTGTCATTTTGTACGAGATGAAATCATAAATGGCACTATTGCTACAGCATATGTACACACCAAGAAGCAACTTGCGGATATCTTTACTAAAGCGCTTGGCAAGCATTCAAGCAACAGTTTGACTATTTTCTCAGCAAGTTGGGCATTCGAAATCCTCATTTGGTGTATCTCTTATTTAGGTGATTTAGTTAGGAAACTATGGCTGGCATGGACCTATTCTTGGTGTATTTATAGACGGTTTGTCTTCTATCAATAAACAAGACGTTTTTGGTCTATGAATTCTCATGTACTCCGACAGTCCGGCACACCAACTATCAAGTTAAAGCAAATTGGTCCGAGCCTTAAAAGCCCAGTCCGGTTATGTATACGGGCCTGCGGGGTACAAACATATTTGAGTTTCTGGGGATGGAGTGATGGACCAAGAGCAAAATCCTGAAAACAGATTACGTAAAATTTGGGCTAAAACGATATGGGCCATAGACTGAGTTTGTTTAGACCTTTCTATTCTCCATTCTACAAGATTGAACAATGTTGAAATGCCTTCTTATTATGAAGCCGAATAAAAATAAAATAAACTAAAAATATAAAAATAAACTAAAGTATCAAGCTCTTTGAATAAAATGGTGCTATCACAAAATCTTTAAAAAGCAACTAGCCTAGTACCCGTGCTATGCGGCGGGAGAAACTATTATTCATTAGCAGTATCTGACGACTTTTTATGGTGATTGTTGCAGGTGGTTTAATAGTAGAGAAAATACCATGATTTGTTTTTCAAAGGATAACTTAACGTATAATTAGTTGATAATACATTATGTAGTTTTTAAATTATAAACTAGTTCACTTATTCTTTTTATAAGACATGCTTTGTAATTTTCATAACTAAAATTAAAAAAAAAAGTTAAAATAAATTAATTGAGTTACTTGTAGAAATGGAAAATGTGACCAAGTGTATAAGATAAATATTAATAAAGATATAAACTGAAAGAGTATACTAATCATTTTGCATATCTAAAAGTTAAGTTTTTCAACAATATGATACAATATTTATATGGGATTATAGAAAAATTATTTGCATTTGATAATTTCATTGAAGATAATGTCCCCATGGAAAGAAAACTACCCAACTAGGAGCAACAAGTTTTTGAGAAATCAATATATTTCTATTTCATATGACAAAACAAAGTAATCTTTTACATTCTATCATATGAGCCATATCATTTTTACTTTTAGTATTAGATAACAAAAATGCTATTAGTTTCGACTTGAATGGAAAGTATTTAATGTTTGAACAAGTTGTCTAAAAAGATAACTGACTTGTTACAATCTATGAACTTTGGATTTTGCCAACTACCTAACCATAAGCTTTTTCTTATACAAGAAATGAGTAAGCCTATCGGCAGAGCTTAGTAAATATCTATGCAGGGACGACCGGTGAGGATTTATAGATCCAGGGCAAGCCGAGAAAAATACATTACAAAATCATATTATCATAATAACATATCGCAATAGCTAACCGACGATTCGTGAAGTTCTCCTGGAATATTTTTAAAAATTTCAAGCTCCTGAAAAATAGGGCACTGTGCGGTCGACTACTTCGTCCTATACCTAGGGGACCTAAGGGGCTTTGGGTCTCCTAATAACATTTATCAAGTTCCACCACGGCACGAGCGTGCATGTTGGTTTCGAGTTATGATGTTAAACAATGTCCAATACACCTACTAAATATTTTTATAAAATAAAATCTTTAGAAATTCAAAAGCACTTGCACTTCTCACAAAAGCTAGATCCAACGAATATGCCTTATACCAGCACCATGCCGAAAGTTCTGTGGGATGACCCTAGTGCTCCTCACAACCATATTTTAACAATTTTAGTTCACTTTCACACTTTGCCATTATCTTCATTTAGCAAGACGTCTCAACATTGACGCTCATAAGTTGTCCATGCATTTCGCTCATCGACCAGTTTCTTAGATTGCGTCATTATTTAGGAAATATGCAACAACAATAACAACACGCGATTGAACTAAACCATCGGTTGAAAAGATACCAATGTAGGTAACATACTATCAGGGACGGAACCAGATTTTTTTTTGCGTAGGGGCAAATTTAGAAGTCGTTTGTCATACTTATCAGAGCCGTCTCCAAGAAGGTAAAAAAAAAAAATTGGTCCTAGCTCGAGAATAGAAAATGGGCCCGTAAAAAAATTCCGTTCCCCAACGCCGGATTTAGCCAAATTATCGAAGGTCGATATTCAGAAGGCCGATTTTAGCTTAGGAAAGTGAGACCATAGCCTAAGCTCTTATTTGTGCTTATAGGTGCGTGCCGACTATGAGAACGTCTGTCTTTAACATGAACGTCGGTCTATACAATTTTGGAACATGTGGTGGTCGAGGAGTTGCGTTATATATATATATATATCAAATATATATGACATTTTATGAAATAATTAGCATATACATATCTTTCCTACATGACTATTGTGATTATTATTATTAGTATAATTGCTTTTCAAAAAAAAATAAAAATTATTAGTATAAAATTTTTAGAAATCTACAAAGCGAAAGAAAAATGCATACCCTAATTGGGCTTGTAACTAAAAGAACATTCGAGATAAAAATATATTATAATAATATGAAAAGAAAATAACTTTATCACATAGAGCTATACTATTAATATATTACATATTTACACACTTACCTAATACAAAGAAAAACACTTTCTTCAAACCTCTCTTCTTCCTTTTTATTAAAATTCAAAACAATTCAAGCTTTTTACTCTCCTAATGAAATGATCTATCTCAAAACTAATGCTTCAAAGATCTGTGACTTCCAAAGAAGAGGCTTATGACAAAGAAGGTGACATTTGTATGTATTTTCTATTTTTTTTTAAATAGTTTTTTGAGGAAAATTACATATATACTCTTAAAATAAAAATAAAAATACATTATACCAAAATTGGAGTGGGGGCAGCTGCCCACACTGCCCCCATCGTAAAACCATCTCTGCATACTATCAAATCTTGTTCCAATATCAACAAAAAATTACTTGTGTGGCTACCTACGTGGACTAATCATATAACGACATGTTATCATTAAAAAATTTTGTGTAAAAAACAAATACTGCATGTTGATATTGAAACAAAATTTGAAAGTATGTTAGCTACATCTGGGTTCTTTTTTTTGAGCTCATTACCTATAATTGAAAAAAAAAAAATTAGTATATACCAATTTATAGCTTTAATCTTTTTTTCTTTTTGCAACACTGTTTTAAATTAAGATTATTGTTAGCTAAGTCAACTGAATTTATTATTTTTATTTAAAAAAATAAAAAATAAATTAAAGAAGATGAAGAATATTATGATTTTCTTGAAAAATGGAATCGAATCAGATTGAGATAAAACGATCAGAATGATTTGATTCACTCGAATAGGATAAAAAGTTTACCATTCAATTTCCTTCTCAATCAGAATTCAGAAATCAATTTAAACAGAATCATTTATACACTTTAGCATATATATATATTAGGGGACCATTTTGTAAGAATGGCAATTGGGTGGTCCAAATCATAACAACACTTGGATTCTTATTCAAACGGCCCCATTAAATAGTGGGCCAAAATATAGTTGATCTAACGATGTATTATTATAACTTTTAAGTAAATGACCAAAAATGATCTTAATATTTATAGTATTTCTTCATCTGTATTTGCATTTTGAACCTAATATTTTCATGTAAATGAATGTCACTTGTTATAACTTTAAGGGCGAGCAGGATAGGAAAGAATCCAGCCACAATATGGCAATTCAGTCTAAAAATGTAACGATTTTCGACCGTTGGATGTATATAAATGTAACGATTTTTGTCTATGTGGTGATTATCAAGCTGAAAATACGCTAAAAGCCGAAATCTCTAAGTTCATTTCGTGTTATATGGCAAATCCTAGTGTTATGATCATTTGTATATGGTTTACTATACATACGAGACAAATAGCAAACGAATATTGGTATGTGATACTTTTAATAACTAAAATTAGGTTACAAATCTTTCATCACTCCTTACAGGACAATAAATAAATGATAACACTAATATAACAAGCTAGCGATCCGTTTTATTTTCATTTGGGAGTTTTCTCATAAAGCAATCTTGGTAGTAGATAATCGGTTTGGTAGTAGATAATCACTCGATTTTCTTCCCAAGCATTAGATAATCGGTTTGGTAGTAGAGTACGTCGCCAACGTCACTAACATAATGGTCTTCTTTGAAGCTTCTAACCAAGTTATCTATCAAATGAACCGGTATCGGACCAGACTTTTTAGGCTCTCGATAGTACTTCCCAAGCACATACTTTGCTGCCATTGTCTACATTGCAAGTGAATTCACCAATTAATAAGTTTCCGAAAAATGGATCAATATATATATATGGTCACTTTATAAAAATTACTACTACAAGATATATATACCGCTTCAACCAAATGATAATGTGGGATTTGGGGGAAAAGATGATGGATGACATGGGTGCCAATATCATGGTGAATGTTGTTGAATATTCCGTAATCTCGGTCAACGGTAGTCAACCCTCCCCTTAAATAACTCCATTCCTATTCAAAACGCCAAAAGCAATTTTGTATCAAACATATATCGCACAACCAAAAATATAATGCACAGTAAGAGCTAAATTGACCCTTACATTGCCGCGATACCAAGGAAGCTTTTGCTCGTGTCCATGGTGATGCAAATATGTGACACCATCCAACCACATAACGAATATCTATCGAACAAAAATCTTTAGACAAATGACAAATAGTTAACATCCTTAAAGTTAAAAGATATATAAAAACTCACCAAATAAGGAATGCCGTAGAGATTGAACAATAGGTTTGGGCCAATGACGATTGACAAATAGATTAGATTGATCACCATAAGAGTCCAACATAAAGTTGATGTCATAATATAATGTCTTTCACTTGGTGAGAACATGTCACTATATGGGTTGAAATGTGACCCTGATTTCCCTGGGCTCCTTTTCCACTGTTTAATACAAAATTTAAAATATTGTTAAAATAGGAAAATAAAACAATAAACATACACATCAAGATTATGTTTAAATAAATTATTATTATATGGATAAAAGTTTATACCTTGAACCATAATCTTCGTGTCTAAAAAATGGTTATATTCAATTTGCAAATCATTTTGTACAATGTAATATTTTTTTAAACGGCAAATTTCTAACACCACTTGCATTACTCTCAAATAATCATTAATACGTCTATGTCAAGAATTGATTCCTGGACTTACATCTCAAAAGACAAAAACTTCTACCAAATAGTCTAACCCACATTTGGCATTTTATACATGTAAAATAACTCTTTAAACATATCCAAGACTAGTTTTTGTTTTTTTGTTTTTTAAAAAGATAATAATATTAGAATAACGTTTATTCCAAATTTGTACCATACAAATCAATAATCCATTGAATGTGATTACCAACTTACCAAGTATAAGGGGTACACGAATAAGGGAAGAGGGACTTTGAATCTGAGCAACTTGGTGGAGGCATCCAATGCCTTGTAAGTCTTCTCTGACAACTGTAAATATAAAATAGTAAAATAAATAAGTTACTGCATTAATTAAATAAAATAAATATTGAAGTACTAAAATTTATCAAAGAAATAACTATTGTTTAAATATATTACCGGAACCCATGATTCATCATTTTCTACATGACCATGGTTTTGATGATGAGTCCTGTGACTAATTCTCCTGCATTTCAAGAAAAAAAAAATTTAGTTTTTGTTAAAGAAATGATATGTTTTTCTAAAACATCTTTCATACTAACTTTTTAAAGCTACAATAACATAT
Organism: Solidago caesia; assembly: GCA_028566075.1. Lineage (NCBI taxonomy): Eukaryota > Viridiplantae > Streptophyta > Magnoliopsida > Asterales > Asteraceae > Solidago > Solidago caesia. Next base: position 3,820,429 of record JAOXNX010000035.1, read on the forward strand.
GTTATTCATTTATTATGATATCTATTGATTTTATTGTATGTTATAATTATGTTGTTAAAAGAAACAAATAAAATCTATATCAATACTCATTGATAAATAGCGAGATATATTAATATTACACACAACAATAACGATGCTCAATTTTGTCTAGAACTAGGTATAGAGAAATGCTAACACTACACAACATATAAAATATGTGTAGCTTAACATTGTTTGTGCGTGAAAACTTATTTCCAATAAATATTACTCGTACTGTTTATAATTAAAAGTAAATTTTATATCTTTTGATAAAGATATGACTATTTATATACATTTCTCGGATCTTATTAGAGACTGGGTATCATTTTTATTGTTGTTGTCGTGCTTTTTATAAGTAATTGTTACTACTATATAACTTTTGAACATGTACATTTATTTTGGAAAAAATCAGCACGGTACCCGCGCAATGCGGCGGCGATGACGGCTACGGTCTGGTAATGGCGGCGATTATTGGTGGTTGCGGCATTGAGTGGTGTAGGTTGATGTTAATGTAATTGATGTAAAGGTGGTAGTGGAGATATCTTAAAAGATAAGGGTTTATGGTGTAAATTAGTAAGATAAGGGTTTAGGGTGTAAATTAGTTCATTAAGGGCAAATTAGATAATTCCTTATAAGTTTTTAGGTTCATTAAGGGTAGTCTAGATATTTCGCATGTCCCAGTTTATGTAACTTTAAACAAGGGGTGTATAATTTTTAATAGGGAGTAGAGATTGGGGATGGTATCGGTACCAATACCGTACCGAACCGTACCGATACCGAAAAGTACCGAAACCGAAAACCTCTGAAACCC
>JAOXNX010000035.1:3869737-3881936 GCA_028566075.1 Solidago caesia
CAAGTAAAAATATTACATGATTTGATCAAAATAACAAGTTACTTACATACAATGCACACGATCTTAGTTATTTCCTATTATGAACATTCGGTCATAGTTCTTTACATCCCCAGAAACTAATCCCTAAATAAATCAATCTCCTACATAAATGCAGATTTATAAAGACCTAACTTTTTAAGCAACTTATTAAACTTTTAAACGTATTTAATTGTTAATTTATTATAAAATTTTGGATTAATTATGTTATTTTTTAGATAAAAATAAAGATAAAAAGATTTTGTAGAACCAAAAAAGGAAAAAGTTTATGATGTTAATAATATAAGACAATTTTGGGCATAGGATTAACTTTAAACTATTATCCGCATAATTAAGATTAAATATATTTTTTTTTGATAGTGTTAAATAATTTTTAACAATGGTTATCATAGCTTGATGGTTAGTAAGAAGAGTTGCAAATCTCCTAAAAATTCTTAAAAACCTTTAAAGTTTTTAAAATAAATTTTTGTTAGGAGAATCGAAAAATCAAAAACCTCGTCCCTAAGTCAATCATTTTTATCAAACATATCCTCGTGGGCATTTAGCCAACAAATTAATATGTAAAATTGGATACTTTAAAAAAAAAAATTCAATAATTAAACTTAAATTAAAAAAAATAGTTATATGAACTAGTTTTGATAGCAAAATTCACTTAAGAGACTTGATCAATAAATAAATTCCTTTTGAAGTTCATCTCATCATTAATATATGTAGTAGTTAAAATTAAAATTTCCATAACATTGCCCTAAAATATATTCATCACCTTGTTATATATCAAGAAAAGAAAACGCATAGAGAATGTAGGTTCCCATTTGAAGTTCATATCAGTCCATATATCATATCATATCATATCAATGGAAACCAACATTACAACAAGACAACAATCAAGAAAACGCCAGAGATTCAGTCATGCACAAAAACTTCTTCCTAACCAACAAGTTGAAGTAAGCATTTCACATATTTTCAGCCTTTTTTTTTCTTTCAAAAAAGTTTGCATTTTTCTATGTGGGTTTTTGTTTTTCTCTAATGGGTTGCTTTTATTTTGTGTCTTTTATGTGGGGTTTTTTGTTTATTGGATTTTAAACTGGAATTGTACTTAGGTTTAAATGATTATTATTATTATTATTATTATTAGAATATTCTTACTAAAATATTGTACATGGGTTGATAGGGGGTTGCGTATTAACCAAGGTCATATGTGGGTTTTCTGTTTGATGTATTATGACAAATTTGGGATATTCTGTTTAATGTATTTGTGAATCTCTAGTTTAATTTATTGGGGTTCTTGATTTTATTATATTTCAACTTGTTTGTTTCAATGCATTATAGTATTGCTTATTTTTTTGTATGTGGTTTTTTGCTTCTTTTAACCGACCCATTGGCAGCCCCGCCATCTGGTCCAACTTCTGTCTAAAATAAGAGAGGTAAATTTCGTAACACTACTACGGTTAAAAGGACACGAGGCCAGGATTTGAGCCATGACCTCCACTTTTATGTTGTATGTCCACCACCACTAGGCTACCACCGTAGGGAAAAAGGGTTGCATACATTATTTGGTTTTGGGTTTTTAGGGGGAAAGTAAAATTGTATTGGTTTAGTTTTCGTTATATAGGGTATCAGTTTACTGGTTTAGTATTTTTTAATTTGTTTGATTCATTTATAAGTGTTAGTTTAATACTTGAGGTTCTTGATTGTATTCTTTTTTTGGCTTTATGTGATGCATTAGGGTAAAAATGTAAAATAATGCTTATTGTGTATTATAATACTCTACCTTGAGCTCTTTATTATATTTCATGTTTTGGAACAAAAATACCAGTTTATGATGAGTAACGGATATTTATTTTAGGTAAGGAGTGTTGAAGAGGGGTTCCGAGGTTTGTGGCATCCAGCAACAGTACTCGAGTGTAGAACTCAACTTCGTGTGGTGAAATATGATCATCACTTATGTAATAATGGTTCAGAGGAGCTTATCGAGTTCATTCCAGTTTCATTTGCAGTTGATGGCAAAATTCCGGTTAATTGGCAACCATCTGATTGCCCAAATTATCGTGGCAAGATAAGACCGATTCCCCCTCGGGTTTTCCATGATAGATTTTGTCTCCACTATGGACAATGTGTAGATGTATTATATGGATATGCATGGTGGGAAGGTGTTGTTTTTGATCATGATGATGGTTCGAATGAACGACTGGTTTTCTTTCCCGATATGGGTGATGACTTGAGGGTTTCGGTTAAGAATTTAAGGGTTACTCAGGATTGGCATGCAGCTAGAGATGAATGGAAGCTTCGAGATGATTGGATTTTTCTTGAAGTGATTGAGGAGTTCAAAGTAGAATGGCCACTTTTTACTTCCATGAAACAAATTTGGTATGAAGTAAGGATGACAAATTGTTTTGTTAGAGAAATGAAAGAGTGGACGTGCCCCATGAAAGAAAGATGGAAAGAAACCGTAAAAGAGGTTATGGTAAATAACTTTAAGCTGAAAATGCTCAGGTTTTTTCACAGGTTTAAGCTCTCAGAGGATTTGGATATAAAGAAATGTTTAATCGAATCCATGATAAATCTTAAATCCCTTCCTGAATCTCTTGTTGATGGTGACATACATTCAAATCTTGACATGGTTTTGGCTATTAGGTCTCTATACGAGAAGCTTAGTTTTCCTACTGAAGATCCCGATTCTAAGTTGACCAAAACCGTTGACTATTGTGCTGTCACGCGTTCATCCGAAATTATATCACCTGATTTCTTTGATATTTCAAGAAACCTTGAATCATCAATATCATCACCATACATGACAGAAGAACCACAAACACAGGATTTACATGTGATCGAATCTGAATACTGCCCACAGGCAGTGGTTGACTATTATTCCCTGATAACGGATTCAGACTTTGACTTACAAAAGACTGAAGATTCCAGGTTTAAACACCTACAAATTAGTGCCAGAAAGCATCTTTTTGCTGTTGGTTGGTCAAATTTCTATCTCGAGGATACTTCAGGTAGGAAAGAACTAGTGTATAGCTCCCCAAATGGAAGAAAGTTTTCTGATCTGCGTGAAGCCTGCAATCATTATTTCAGTGAACCATCGTGTTTTGAGATTGATAATGCTTCTGAAACAAATGTTAGTGATGTAGAAGACTTGATCAAGAAAAACACTGGTGTTTTGCATAATGAAAAGGAAGTCGTAAAGAAAGATATATCTTTGAAGACTAATTATGTAAAACGGTCGAGTAAAAGGGCTCGTATAGAATTTCCACCAATGTATCGAACCCCAAGAACTGTATTATCTTGGTTGATAGATAATGATATTGTTTTACCTAGAGCGAAAGTACGATATTATTGTAACGCAGATGGGAGAATAATGAAGGCAGGTCGGGTAACACGTGATGGAATAAAATGTAATTGTTGTAATTGTATATTTACTTTCTTAAGGTTTCAAAAGCATGCTGGACGCACTAATGGGAGACCCTCGGCTAACATATTTCTTGATGATGGTAGGTCTTTATTAGATTGCCAATTGCAACTTAAACTTGATCAAGAAGCCAGATTAAAGGGAACCCAAAATGAAATAGAAAATGAGAATGATTATATATGTTCTGTTTGTCAATACGGTGGGGAATTAGTGTTATGTGACAATTGTCCATCTTCATTTCATACCTCTTGCATAGGATTACAGGTAATATTCTTGGTAATTTTTAAATTGTTTCTTGTTTCCTTAACTTTATTGTGATATTGATGGTGGCTTTTGATTTTGCTTGATTAGGAGGTCCCAGATGGTGAATGGTTCTGCTCTTCATGCTGTTGCAGAATTTGTAATGAAAACAGATTCAGTGGGTATTATGAGCAAAATAGTGATAGTAATATTTTACGCTGTAAGCAGTGTGAAAAACGATGTATGTAGGTTTAAATCTTGTTATGACTTTGTTAACTTAAGTGTTACATGGCTTCTAATTAATCATTAAACTTGATGTAGACCATCTTGGGTGCTTAAAAAGAAGAGAAGATCTTTCAATGGTGGGGAGTTATCTTGAAGCAAATTGGTTTTGTAGTTTGAAATGTGAAGAGGTATGCACTTAACATCTGGTTTCGTTCTTTCATTGAACTGCAATCCTTTCTTTTTAAGGTACCTTGTTTCAGCACTTGTTCATTGTTACCTTTACAAGAACTATCGATATTGATTTGTGTCAACAAGATTCCCTTACTCTAATATCATCGTAGGCTGTTGGCAATGTATTCCATGCTGAAAACATCTCATTTTAGAACTATGTGGCTGGTCAAATGTGGAAATGTTCAAAAGACAAACGAGCACCTCTACCCAGTTAAATGAATAAATAAACTTTCTACTAGTTGCCACTATGAAAAGAAGTTTGACCATCAAAAGTTCATCATAAGAAACCAGTTGGATGTCTTTTTGATGATCGAACTGAATTACATTATAGTAAATCTGAATCTTAATGATAAGTTCTTGTGGGATTTGCAGATACTAATGGGTCTGGAGAAGCTTTTGGGAAAATCGATTCCTGTTGGAAGGGATAACTTAACGTGGACCCTAAGGAAATCCAAGGCATTTGAATGTTCTAATAATGCTGCTTCGGATGTGGAAGAATTGATAGAGAACTATAGTAAACTGAATGTTGCTATTAGTGTGATGCATGAGTGCTTTGAGCCGGTTAAAGAAGCTCGCACCGGGAGAGATATAGTTGAAGATGTAGTTCTTTGTAGGAGGCGAGATACATATTTTTTTACTTCATAATCTACTTTTCAACTTTGTTTCAAATCTTATTGACGTGCATCACCTTGTGGTAACGAATTAATAGTTATAAATATCCATTGCAGGTCTGAGCTCCCTCGCTTGAATTTTAAGGGGGTTTATACAGTTCTTTTGGAGAAAGATGATGAGCTTATCTCAACAGCTGTAGTGAGGTATGTTTAATGTCCAAGGTTATTAGGGGGTATTTGGATGTGTGTTTGAAAGTTAGTATGTGATGAACGGTTTGTTGAACATAGTTTTTGGAAGTGATTCAGCTGTTTGAAGTAGTAATAATCAGATAATTGGATTTTTGACTGCTTAAGATGCTCCGATTTGTTAAGAAATTAGTAAATGACCAAAAAGGACAGTTTTCTAAAAAGGATAGAGATTGTTCGTAGAATGAATATCAAGTCTTTTAAAGTAAGTTAAAAGATTGGGTAAATAAGGAATTTTTCTTTACACTTAGATTTTCAGTATTGTTACAGCCGGTATAAAATGATTATCCAAGACCTGATTATTTGATCCTAGCTAATAAGATGACCAAAAGCAGAATTTGTTTATCCTGGCATCAAAAACTGATTTTTGCGACTTATTAATTGCTCGAATCTAGACACCACTTTGTTCTCTTATAATTTATTCATTTTACATGCTTAAGGTGATCTGAAATGCCATTTTCTGTTACAAGGATTTATGGAGATAAAGTAGCAGAAGTTCCACTTGTTGGAACAAGATTTCAGTATCGCAGACGTGGAATGTGTCGTATGCTCATGCACGAGCTTGAAAAGGTATCATCTATCACTGCTATAATGTCTGTATGCATATTTATATTTATTTATGTATGCATGGGAGAGCTTTGATAAGAATGCTATTAACCACACAAGCTGCGACAATCTCCCCCTCATGAGCTGCAGAACGCCAAATTATATGGTTTACCAAAATGCAACAAATTATCTCTCCCCAAATTTCTTTTCAAACATTATATGTAACCAAGTAGATCAGTTAAGCAAGTTAAATCTGTTAGGGACGGTTAGAAACTTCTAGACTCCTCCCTTTCTTTAGTTCAGATTTTATATATAGTGTAATGAATTCATTTATTTTAGTTGAATGATGAATACGATCTTTGTAGTTTATCTCTCTACATTCTTCAACTAGAGTTATATTAGGATTATGCAAGCAAGGAATATAATATGTGCAATATTTCATCCTTCAAGTCTATCATCACTTAAAAAGTATGTGAACGGGATGAAAGTCTCTCAGATTTAAATTATCAGCAAAAAGTTATTGTAAGTTATTAGGCCCAAGTCTTCATAAAAGTTGCATTATTTATGATTAACTCTTATTTGTCCACAGGTTTAGTTTATTTGTCTTTACTGATGAATGTATTAAATGTCCTATAGAAATTGAAATGTTTTACTTTAATTTCAGCAACTTACGGAACTAGGAGTGGAAAGACTAGTTTTGCCAGCTGTATCGAGTGTGTTGCACGCTTGGGTTAGATCGTTTGGCTTCTCTGTGATGAGTGAATCAGAGAAATTAAGTTTTTTGGGCTACACTTTTCTTGATTTCGAAGGCACTACAATGTGCCACAAATTCTTGGTAACAGGTCTTCCTTCTTCAGAACCGAGCATATCAAGAGGTACTCTTTTTGTAGAGGCGGCAAGATTGGTGGGTTGGGCGGGTTGGGTAGGTTGTTCACACAGGTTCCGGTTGAAACATGTCATTTCTAGTACACTTTTTTGTCCCTTTTTTTTCTAATCAATGTGCTGACTATAAATAGAAGAAAAATACCACTATTGTAATTAAATCGTTAAACAAAACAATTTAGGAGATTTTATGCATTTAAAATAGAGTTTTGGTGAGATTCAACTCATTTAACTCATTCTTGTAGTTAAACTATTTATAATACAACCCAAATTGACTCATTCATAAGTAAATGAGTCGGAATTCCCACCCCTAATATTTGATGTAAACACCCCCTCCCTTTGTTCTTTAAAAATGAGCCCTTTTACAGTTATTTTTATATGTAGGAAATAGCCGCAACAGTATCATAGAATTACATAGTACTAGTGATGTTTTGGAAGAATCACAAGCAGAAAAAATTGATGAGAGTAGGATGGTTGAACAAACTCCCTCAATGTATGTGTCCTAATTTGTATCATTTTTGTTTGTTTATTGACGCCTTAAATGGAACATATTTAGTTTAAGCAACTATTTAAATTTACCACTTATTCTCGTTGTTTTCAGGCACAAAAAGAGCAGCATGTTACTTCATGAAATCTTGGTAACTTGCATTCATATTTTCTCAGTTACATTTGGCTACCCATTTTAACTTTTGATATACATATCATTCTTATTGTTTGTTTAGACGAATCAGTCGACTCACATAGAACGTGAAAGCGAAACAAAGTTCTTACAGTGCTCTACACAAACATCTAACCCCAGAGAAACCAAACACAACGTTAACACTGGCCTTCTCAAATGCTACCAACGGAGAAGATTCAAGCCTGTGAGAGTCGAGGTATCTTTCCAAAAGTAATTGCATTAACATATACAAATATTTGTAAAAATGCACGTAAAAAGCTCCAGACTTGACCTATTATCATTTTTATTTTATTTTTGTATTTTTGTTAAAAACTATTAATCAACGAAAAGCAAGGCTTCTATGTTCATCATAACTGAATTTTCGTTCATTGGGGGCAAGCATTAATAACAAACGGTTCTTGGTCTAAGTTGTATTTGTTGGCGGCTGCTGGCAAGCAATTGGTAAGGGCTGCTTTCGGATTTATTAAAATTTTGAAATCTTTGGAACCTTATGATTAGAACTTAATAAATATAGAATACAGTTTATATCTTATCTAAAAGACACTTGCATAGTTCATGACTTCTTATACTTGTCATGACAGTCAACTATGAATAGCAAGTTAGTAACATTCAAACTCAAACTAAATGCATTTATGGATGCTTAGTTGCATCAGTGAAAACCCGAGTTCTAGAACGAGTTAGACATCAACCTGTTTGGTCTTCTGTTTTTATTTTATTTTATTTCATTTTACCCATGATGAAGTTTCGTAATGAATATTTTTGTGCAAAATATTTTTTACGCTCCGGTAGGGGAGATATGAGGTGATTAGGATGAGAAAGCTTAGTTTGGTTCACTGTAAAATATAATTGCTGACATATTACAAGAAAAAACATCTTAATACTCGCACTCCCTCATGTTAAACGATGTCCCACTAGGCCACTATGCTTTCCATGCTTGGTATAAACAGATGTGTGTTTTATGTTTTAATATGTTTTGTTATTTTTTTATTTTATTCATGTAATACTCTTCTAATATGTATGGACAATTACCACACATTCATTTTCACTTTCGCTTTTTGACTGGAAGTTCTTTTGGGAGCAGTCTATTTACCCTTGGATAGAAGTTAGACTGTCTACATCTTACCTCCTTTATACCTCAGCTTATGCCATAATCGGGTTGTTTTTGTTGTTGTTATTGTTGTTGTATTTGATTTAAAACTGTAGGAATTGGTATATGAAGATTAAGATTTTAATAGAACGGGGTTTTAGTTGAAATGTAATTGCGTCACCTTTAGAAAACTCGTTCAAAATGGGTGATTTTTAAGCGACTCACTTCATGATTCAGAACATCTTTTATCACATAAAAAATGTAAGTTAAAATTTTACGTCATCCTTCTACTATACCTTTTGAATCTATGAACTTTTCTTCCGCATATATATTCTTTTAACGTATATTGAATAAACCCTGGCTACTCAGGGTAACCCAATGCATGGTGAAAGACAACCTCATACGTTTGCGAAACACAGACATCGTTTGGTAGCCTAAGTCCACCATCTCCGGATCCGGGGAAAACTTGCTGCCCGAAGGCAGGCTGCGGTAAAACCTGGTGCAGCTTAGGTTTGAACCAATAACCCATGGCCAACCAATCCATCCATCATTGTCCCCATACCATTACACCAAATTGGGATGGTCCACATATTTATTTAGATTTTTAATAATCCAGTAAAATATATCAATGACCCGGTGAATAAGTGAGGTAAATAAAGATAAAAAAATTGTGATGTAAATTTATCGTAACTAGTGGTTACAAACCCCGTGTTGCGAGGCCGTACTAATTATGGTTGCGCGTTTCTATGTGTATCTGTTTTATTTGTTTTTTATGCCCCGATAGGGGTATATGAGAATCATGAGATGATTAGGGTGGAGGCTAACATGAGAAATCTTAGTTTGGTTCACTGTAAAATATCATTGCTGACATATTACCAGAAAAAACATCTTGATCACAACACACTGGCACACCTTTAATACTCACAATCCCTCATGTTAAACGATGTCCCACTAATTAGCTTTTTATTATTTCATGGTGTATAATTTTCCATGCCATTTATTGTGAAGTGCTGGCTCAAGCTGAGGGGCCATTGTAATGTATTTTTTTTTTCTTTGTAGTTGGCATGATTTAAAAATTGGGATATCATAGATGCCAGAGGTCAAGTGGGATATCATAGTCGGCAAGGTTAGATCAAGTGGTTAACATATTTGCCTCTGCAAACAGAGGTCAATGGTTCTATCATCATGTCTTGCAAAGCCGGAGGTCCTTTTCTATCAAGATAAAACCTAGAAGCAGTCTCTCTACACCATCATAGTAGGGGTAGGGCTGTCTACATCTCAACCTCCCTCATACACAGTCGTGGTATTAGGACCCAAAACCCGTGGAAGATGGCATTGGGTGTTACTTACTTACTTACTATATCATAGATGCCGTTGACAACAATTCAATTGTGTGCAGCAAGAACAAATTTTTTTATATATATCTATAATCTATCTATACTACAATATAAAGCATCAACCCTACCCTCTTTCTATCAAATTACAACTTTGAACTACCTAAAATACCCCTCTCATTTATTTATTATATTTCAAAATCTCCACTTAATATACCTATAATACCCTTAATGAAATTAATTTACAACATCTACCCCTTAACTCCTAAAATAACTACACTACCCCCTGTTACATCAATAACATTTACATTAATAGCCTACACTACTTGCCGCTGCCGCCACCACCATCACCGCCACATTGCACGGGCATTCGTATAGTAATATTTAATACAAGTAGTAGTGGGTATATGGTAATATGATAATGTAACTTGTTTTGATACAAAATATTTATAAAATGGTCCTAAAGGTTGTAAATTTGAGTTTTAATGGTGTTTCTTTTTTATTTAACATAATCTCAAAATTTATCATTAACGAAAAAAACTTGTTTCGAAAACGTAACCAACGTAGTAACTTTATAAAATTAATTGTAGTGTACAAAAAACAAATAAAAACGGAACATCCTTATTTTAAAAGCATGACCTAAAAAGAAAACTAAAATCTTAAACCGAAAACGAGAAAGGAAAAAAAAAAAAAAAAACTAAGGTGCTATCCACACAGGCAAAGTCTGGAGTTCACAACTCTGGTTTATGGTAAGGTGACATAGCCACACGATTTGTTTTAAAATATAAACTATATATATTATATTTTTATGTTATATTTTGTTTTGAATATCGAAAATACCTATCGTCATATTATTAAGTTTTTATTTTGTTGTTCAAAAACAGATTTTGTTTCTATATTTTAATATAGACTTCTTGTTTTATAGACCCATTTTTATTCTCGAGTCATGCCCCAAATTTCTTTTACATTCTCAGAGACGCCCTGAGTCTAGCCCTAAGTCTAGCCGAAAGTGAATAATATATAGTAAGGAAAACAACACTATGTGTCATGATCTGGTTATAAAACATATATGGTTTACTATGGAGTCAAGATCAAGTTTTCTACAACATATAATGGAATTTTTAGGTGCGCTTGGTTCACAGAATGTTTTTAGAATGAATGGAATCTGTCATAGGAATTGGAATTCGAAGGATTGGAATCTGAATAAATGTTTTTTTATCTTTTGAAGATTCAAGTGACGGACTGAATTAAAATCCTTACCACACCTCCAAGGAACAAAGATTCCATCAAATGAGGGAATGTTTATATTCCAATGGAATGAAATTCCTTCATCTTTGAACAACCAAACACATGAAAGAATGAATTCAATTCCAATTCCATCAAAATCTGTGAACCAAACGTAACCTTAGTTTAAAGCAAAACATTTTTTATATTTATTTTTTGTTATTCATGGGATATCAACAACCAGAAGTAATCAAAAGATGATTAAAATTCCTTAATATATTGTATAGTCTATTTAATAGTTATTAACGAACGCCTCTTCTCCTCCCAACCATAATAGTTTATAAGTGTGGTTAAATCTCCGGAACTGATCAGGTATCTTAAAGATATAGGAGTTCTAAATATCATGGCTAATCCAACTGAGAATAAAGCCAAAATCTCACTAAAGGTAATGGTGCACAAAGAGAAAAAGAAAGTGATATTTGCGGAAGCTGACAGTGATTTTGTTGACATTCTTTTCAGCTTCATGACATTGCCTTTGGGTACAATTGTCAAAGCCTTAGGAAAATGTCAAGATCAAAAGATTGAGGCGCTTGGAAGCTTAAAAAACTTGTATCAGAGTCTAGTGGATCTTCCTACGACTTACTTGTCGTCTGAAGAAAATAAATATCTGATGCTTAATCCGAGAAGTTCATCATATAATCTCTGCAGCAAGCTGAAACTCAACATAGATGACACTCACCCTCCAAAATACTTTGTCTGTCAAAATTTGGATTGTACTCGATCTAGTAGTCCTGCATATTTTAGCAGCTGTAGTGTTGCTAGATGCAGTCGCTGCTCAAACTTGATGAGTCGACAAATTAATTTTCAGAATTTAACTACCGCTAATACTGGAGGTGTTAGTGTTGATAGTGGTGTGTTTGTTTCTAAGGTGACAACTTTTATAGTCGCAGATGATTTTCGTGTGATGCCATATACATCAAGCTCTATCCTTCAATTGCTTAGTGACCATGGGATTACTGACTCTAATCATTTAGAGGAGCAGACCTTAACTATCGGTCTTGAACAGGTATTCATACATATCAAATTTTAAGCAGTTGTTAAAATTTATTTTATACATGCTACATCATAAGAATAGTATAGATGTATTTGTTGAGGATGAAGATCTTTCATGTCGTAGACTCTAGATGTATGTGAATACATATTTTTCTATACTTGTCTAAATAAATTGTTTTATTGTCTATTTTCAGATTCCCATCCTTTTGAATTCCGCATTAATATTCAAATATGGGTTGACTTACTTTGTCTTTTCTCGGATAAATAGTCTCAGCCAGAATACTTCGGTTCAGTCTTCCAATAGTTTTGAATCAGGACCAAATTCAAAGAGGATGGCACTGAAAGTTACTTTGCAAAAGTCAACTTCTAAATTTTTGTTTGCAGAAGCTGAAG
>JAOXNX010000035.1:3909534-3920135 GCA_028566075.1 Solidago caesia
GACTTTCTCATTGCGATTTTATACTTTCTCATTGCGATTTTGTACTTTCTTATTGCAATTTTGTTTTTTATCGTTTTGATTTTGACTTTATCATTGCGATTTTAACATTTTATTGCGATTTCGGCTTTTTAATTACGATTTTGTTGGGTATTTTGTTAAAATCAAAAAAATCTTTGTTAAAATGGTATATCCTTTATAAAAAATTAGATGTTCAAATTATTTTCTCTAAAATAATACAAAAAAATTTAAGATATATACAGTTATACCTCCGATTGATTTATAAGAAGAAAAAAAAAATCCCTGAGGGGCAATTTGGACAAATAAAAACAACTCATACAATATTAGCCAGGTGGCAATAACAAAGGAAACACAAAATTAACACGGAGAAGAATAAAGGAGATGGTCCCACTTTGACCACTCCTTAAATTTCCCCATATAAATTCAACCGAAAAAACACATTCAATCAAACAAAAATATTCAAGCCGTTACAAAAAATTAAAACATTTTTCTTAAACAAAAAACATGTGTACCGTTGCAATCTCAAACTCACCGGTGTTCTCACCATCATCATCAATCTTCCACAAATCATCGCCGGAGCCTTTGACTTTGACCCACTCTCCGTCATCATCGCCGTCGTCATCTTTCAAGTTCCGCCTACAAAAACCACTAACTCCGGTGAGTGGACTTTTTAGAGCTTCAAATGAAGATGGACCAATTTGTTCTCCAACTTTGTTGAAGAGAAAAAGACCGACTAGATTAGATATTCCTGCTGGGTCTTTTTGTGTTGACCGGTCAGCCCCGGCCCCGGCGATGGAAGACCGGTGGAAGGAGGTGGTGGTTGATGGCGATGGGTATTCGGTTTATTGTAAGAGAGGGAAAAGAGATGCTATGGAAGATCGGTTTGTTGCTAACGTTGAGTTTAATGAAGATAATAAGAAGGTATTACTGATTTTCTTCTTGATTTATTTTTGAGTTTTTTTTTTATATTTATTTTTATAATAATTTTTGTAGTGTTATGTTTGTTTAAAACGCTTAATTCCGATGGCTCCTATAAGTAGTGTTGAATTTAACTGTAGAGTTCTGATGGGATATGTTGTTTAAGTCCACTTAACTATGTGTGGAATTCTGATGCCATTCGTTATTTAACTATATTCTCCAGCCATCAAACAACTAACTCGTCGTAAAATAAAAAACTGCAGAGTTCTGATGGGATCTGATTTTAATCTTGTTTTACGTATCTTTTTATATAGGGGTTCTTTGGTGTTTTCGATGGTCATGGTGGATCAAAAGCGGCTGAATTTGCAGTCGAAAATCTTGAAAGCAAGATCCAAGATGAAGTACAAAAGAGGGGTGAAGTCGAAATAGTTGAAGCAATCAAACAAGGTTACTTAAACACGGATTCATTGTTTTTAAAGCAAGAACAACGTGGCGGAGCTTGTTGTGTGACCGCTATCATTAACTCGGGCAACCTTGTTGTATCAAACGCTGGTGATTGTCGTGCGGTTGTCAGCAGAGGAGGATCGGCTGAAGCCCTTACTTCGGATCACCGTCCTTCAAGGCTGGACGAAAAGCAACGAATTGAATCCTTGGTAAGAATCCGATCAAATCATACTATTTAAAACACAATTTAGAAAACATTTGTATGAGTTAGATCACTGAATATGTATGTTTTAATTTGCAGGGTGGTTATGTTGATTGTAGTAGAGGTGTTTCTCGAGTTCTTGGATCACTAGCGGTTTCAAGAGGAATTGGTGATCGTAGCCTAAAACAATGGATTACAGCTGAACCTGAAACCAAAATCTTCAAACTCAATCCTGAATTTGAATTCTTGATCATGGCTTCTGATGGTTTATGGGATAAAGTAAGTAACCAAGAAGCGGTTGATCTAGCTCGACCGTTTTGTTCATCTATAGATAGTTTAGAAGCAAGTTCCGCTTGCAAGAAGCTTGTTGAGCTCTCAGCTTCTCGAGGATCCGTGGATGACACGAGTGTGATGATCGTTCAGCTGGGTCGTTTCTGTTGATGGAATGGAATTTTTAGAAAGATCATCAAGAAAACATTTTTATCGGATTTTTGATGATCCCATTGTTTCTTGTGATATTTAGGATTCATAGTTTGACATGATAATTTATTGTAACATTAGAACAACTTACTACATTCATTCATTTATTCTTTTTAAGGTGATCATATCTATTAACCGTAACGAGCATACTTCAAAATTTATTCATTCATTCTTTATACGAGTTGATGTTATCGTGCAAGCGCGAACAATGTGTAATGCCGGAACAGATAAAATGGTTCTTGTGCAAGTAAAGATGTCAATTTCGACTAATTTACTTCTAAAGTAATTACTTCTAAACATCATAAAACCAAAAGAAAAACATGTCTAACAGGCGGAACAAGGTAAAGTATGCACGACATGTAGTTACTGTAATAAAGGAACATTCATTTCGATCCATTACCTATTCTCCGCATCGTTGTAACGAATACACACTTCTTATCCACCATCATCAGTTTCTTGTCTGAAAATACTCAAGAAAATATAACTAGTAAGAAGCTAAAAAATGCAATATGTTCGTCAAGAAATTATAGACCGAAACAACTCCTAAAAACTCACCTTTCGACCAACAACAATAGTATCTAAAAAGAATCCAATATCGTAACACAACCATATTTGACCAAATCAAATACTAGAATTAATTAAGAACAAGTAAAAATGTAGTACAATAGAAGCCAAGAAATGAGCCGTTGCAGCCATTGATGGATTAGTCAAGATTATCTTATTTTGGAGGTAGATAGAACAAGTAGTTGACTTTGATTCTTAAAATGGCCCATATTGAACTTAGTGCAACACAGTATTTTTAGTCCAAGACTTAAGAATTTAATAAGTTAAGAATAACTGTTAAGTATGTTTATTAGCAGTTTTGAAGACTAAAGATCCATTGAAGATACAATCGAAGGTTCATCAGTAGAATTTCTACAGATACTTGCTGGTGATAGAAGCTCACAGGAAAAGACTTAAAAGAATTTGTAGTATCAACATTCTTGAAGTCTTCATTTGTCGCTGATTAACTCATAACAAACGACAAATATCTGACCACAAGATCTGATATGTCACTTCATTTCAGATTGGTAGGTCCGACCAAAAGATCCTAGAATGGTTTATCGGTACAATAACATTGTGACACGTATGCTATCTCTTTTCCCAATGCAAACACTTGCATACTATATAAAGAGGTTCATATCCTTATTTATAAGTGGTCGAAATTATCCTGAATAATATTCATAACTGTGTTTTTGAATATTATTCATCAGCTAATCCATCAGCAGTTCTTTTGGTAAGAACTTAATGGATATTCTGTGAGTAGAATCTGTAGTCAATGAGAAATATTTAGGATTAGTATTTGTTATTCAATCATGTTTTCCGCAATACTTCTTGTAATTCTTTGATTATTAATCAATAAATAATTCCATTGAAAATTATATTTTGTCTTTAATTTTCAATTACGTTGTTGCTTATTGTTTTAATTAAACCTTCTAATGATCACGGACCAACAAGTATGCATTATTCCAATGATACTGGCTATAATGTTTCTTTTAATAGATGGATTGGTACTTGTGGAACTTGAGATTTTGAGGTCTTGAGTTCAAATCCTGGTGTGAGCAAAAATGCTCCCAGGACTGTAGACTAAGGTTTTCCCAGAATGAGTTTCATCTAAAATTAGAGTTGGGTATATGAAGAAGCAATACAACTGAGCCTACATTTTACCGTTAAAAAAAAAGTTAAAAGAATTTATTGAGTGAACTACTTCCATTGCATGGAGGAGGATTTCTTTGTTAATTAACTAGTGATCACTAATGATGATGGGCATAGACCTTCCTCTTTGACTTCTTTAAAATGTTTGTTAGGATAAAATCTGTAAAATAATAATAATAATAATAATAATAATAATAATAATAATAAATGTTTGGACCTTAATAATTTTGCCCATGTTGGTTGGCTGAGTGGGCATAACCTTGGAACATGGTTTTCTTAAATATGTATATATTGATTTAAAAAATAAACAAAGAAGATATGATTCTAGAGTTGGAGTTAGGAGACCAAATCCAAAGGATGTGAGACCTTGTGTTGAAGGTAACAAGTACAACCACATGAAAATTGTAATGTTGTATAAAATTTTGCCACTCAATCTTTCAATCTCAACTCAATCTCCACTACTTATATATCATATTTCATATATTATAATACTATAAAAGTCTATAATATATTTATCAAATTGCATCAACTTTATTTTATCTTGGTAAAGGTGGATTTGGTTCAATCCGAGCCTACTAGACATGTGAAAGTTGACGGGAAAAAAATTCTTTGAGTCATGGTCTATCTTTTAGTTTGAAGGTCTTTTTTTTTCTGCATTATATGGAATTTATTTTATTTTTAATTGTATGCGTATACGTTGAATACAGCGTTCATACATCATAATCGATCGGTTTTTATATTCAGATTACACAAAAAAGGTTGTGGGTAAAAAACGCTATACGTTACAAGACTACTTGAATCGTAATCTGTTAGAAATCTAACTTTCGATTTCCCTTTTCATAAATGGTCAAATGGTGTGGAATAGAACACATAACAGTGTAACACTCAATTGATTTTCCTTTTTAAAGATATTTTTTTATAAAAAGAAAGAAAGAAAGAAAGAAAGAATAAACGAAGCATGTTACATGTTAGACATCTTGACCGGTTTAAAATTGGGGTCTTAAAATGATGGAAATTGGGCCAAAAATGGGTCAAAGCATAGTAACAATTTGTCCACAAATGACCGGTCATGAATGATATGTAGTTTTCCTCGCCTTGTAATAAGTTATGAACAAATTAAACTACTCTCTCGTGTGTTCGATTTCGATGTTCTATAGGATAAATTAATCCTAATCAATTGTTAATTAGATTGAAAACTAGATGTCATAACATTATGGGAACCATACCATTCCAAATTCCATCGATTAAATTATTAGTGCACTTTTATTATAGTAGCATATGCGAAATATGCGTTCAAAGAAAAGACAATATATAAGGAAATACAGGTAATTTCAAATCTTGAAAATTAAGAGAATTAAAAAAGAAGATAAAATTTTTATTAGAGTGGTCGTAATGGTAACCACCGATGTTGGTTGTCCGCTGGTGGTGCACTTGACCTTGAGCCCACACCATTGTGTGGGACTCGTGGTGATTTGGTGGTCGAGCGTTCGTGGTTGTGGTTACGAGCCGTTTGGACATTTTTTTTTTACATTGTCGGTTTTTTTTTATTATTTTCTAAAGTTTAAAGTTAAATAAATTGTGAGTCCCAGACTAGTGGTTGATTAGTGATGAGTTGAGGGTGTTGTGTATGATTAGTGGTTGATAAGTGGTTGGAGGGATTTTTCTTTAATGTGACGATAACATGAACTGATGATAAATAAAAAAACTGATGGTACGATTGTGAGTGGTCTAAGGAGTACTAACATTCCAGGAAAACTAATTGCCATTTGCCTTTTGTAAATATTATAGCTAACCTCAAATTTAAGTCAAACGTTGTGAAGGATGTCAGCATCAAGTCTTGAGACACAAGGGGGGTGGTTTGTGTAATGTGGATTAGGCCTAAGAAACAGGACGAACAGTGACGGAGAACATGAAATCTCCCAAAATCGACAAACCAACAGCATCCCACGTCTTATGTCTTATGTTTCTTCTCTTCTTCTATTTCGTTCCCAAATATTTTCAAGACAACTTCACTTTCCCATGTCTTCTTTTAAACATTCAAACAAACAAATAAGAGCCATCATATTAAAGAGTTTTGGTCTTTAATAAAACATCTGTACTGATTTATTAGGTACATCAGAAAATTCACACTCAAAATTGTTCAAGCATGTTTTTTTTAATTAGTATCTAGACTTACCTATTTGAAAATACAAATGTACTTCATTAGTTATTAGCTTTGTTGCTTTAACGAAATGATCGAGGGATTAGCCCAATTGGTAGAGGCTTATACCTCTTGTGGAGAATTGAAGACCATTGGCATAAACATATTTGGGGTAGCTTTAAGACTAGGAGTAAATTTGATGTAATATTTAGCTGTTCAAAAAAATGATCAAGGGGTGAATGTTTATCGAAATTGATAGCTCACGTCTGTCTCATACCCATAATAACTAGTGGTTGAGAAACATTTTTTTTTAACGTCATATTATCCTATTCTTAAATTTCACGAATGTCTGGGATGAAACCCAAGACTTCCGAAAAACCCCCCATTAATCCACTTCCAGAAATCTTGGAAATGAGACTCAAACCCAGGTGGGTTCTCTCAAGGTCAAAGACTTTGTCAAAACTAAGTTCAAAAAATTATATCGACTGTTGAAGAAGTATGTTACAAACATTAATTATTATCGGAATCGTATTAACCTCGACGTGTTGATAAGTCATATTTGATATTTTGTGAGAGAAACTATGTCATTTCTAGTTGTTTTATATTATTTTATTTATTCTTATATAACATTCAATTTGATCTATGATGTTAAAACCGATATAAGAATATCTCAATTTTTTTTATTTTTTTTTTCATCATACAACTATCCTATACATAATCTAGATATATGACACTAAAAATTTGTTTCTTTCTAAAGAAATTTGAAATCCACATGAAGTAGGCTCACATCCAACATCAGAATCCAGCTTTCATGTAACAAAAACTGAGAGTGGAAACATGCTCACATGTAACTTTCCAAGCCTATTTAAAAAACTAAGCAAGATTCATAAATAAATATTGCATGTGAATTTGTTGTCCAAGTTGTGGTGGCCAAAGACAAAATGAACAACTTGGGATCTATATCAAACACATATTTAATCTTGATATGCTTGAACATAAGTTCATAACTAAACCAGACAACTTGTAAAAATAATTATTATTATTATATATATTCATCATTATATTTAGGTAGATTATTATATAAACACACATGCAAAATTTACACATATTTACAATGTCGATCACAAACTATAACTCATAACCTATAAATAAACAGATAAACGGATGAGATTTTCTCTGTTTAGCTGTTGGGGTTACCCAAAACAAGTGTTTTTGGCTGAAATGTACACTGCCTAACTGAGTTATCCCGTAACCATTTTCGATCATTTTCCATGCCCAATGATATGTTCATCAATATTATTGTGATGATGATACAAGACAAACGGAAATGAGTCAAACCACCACTAAAATATACTATTTTTTTATTATTATTATCTTCCGACTTTTTTTTTTTTTTTTTTTTCCGTTTGATAATGGTTTAATTACGAAACTTTCTTTATTTTATAAAAAAGTTATATTTAATATTATTTTAATTTAATATATAAGTAGTGATAAAATCGGAACCGAACCACAGTGTAATTAACAAGTGGAAGCTAGGATATAACATGTGTGTTGGGTATATTTTGGAGTTAGTTATGCACGTTGAATTGTCTAACGTCTGATGAGATCAGTTATGTATGGCCTCTTTCGCACCATTTTCCCCATACATAGAAAAGCTCCATTTTTTTTCCAAACTATATCCTAAAACTTTTACTTACTAGATTCACATATATACGACAAAATAAATTCTAAACCGTTTTCTGTTACAATCCATGTCTGATTAGGTTTATTTTCTAAAGAAATAAGTCTTTATGACTTTTTTTTTTCCTACATAATTATTCCATTAACTTTAATCTATTAAAAAACTATTACTTCAATGATAAGCTTTTTTTAAAAAAAATTTCAAGACTAGAAAATGAAAAAGCTTTTTTGCTCCAAAGGTTGAAGTTTCTCAATCTATTGATCAAATAAGTCATTTAACTTAATGATATCAACCCTTGTAAAGACTTTTTTGTTCAAAATAAGTCTTTCATTAACCACCATTGGAGATGCCCTAAGCTCGCATATTTTAAGCCTAGTGTATAATGTATCATATATTTATAAAGATGAACTAGAGTTTATTGATATATAGAAACGTATAAGTTTAAAACCATGGTTATTTTCATTAACTAGAATTGTGTCTACGAGATGTGCAACTACCAGATATGTTTCAAGTTGTTTATCAAGGATACAAGACTAAAGGATTGAGGTGATGACGCCTAGCTTTACTGACGAGACTTTGTATGATTATCCATGATGTTTGTATAAGAATGAGAATTTTAGTGATATTATGATACAATAGTTGATTATTTATTTACATTATTTGTTTCAATTAAATTGAATTTGTTTAAGGAAAAATTACCACAATGGTCAAATTTGAGGGTCTATATCCAAATATGGATGACTACCAAAAAAATTACACAATAATCAAACGTTCTTTACTGCCTAACCTTGTTAGTAAGAAATATTACAAGCCAATCAAATGATGCCAAGTGTTTTTTGGTAGGCTCCATATGTGTAAATGTGTAATAGACTTCTCGTTTTCCCTCCAAAATAATTTGTCTCTTTTTTTCTTGTACACCCTTTATTTTACAAAGTTTCTTTTTTTTCTTGTATTCCTTTTTCTTTTTTACAAATACTTGACATCTGTTGAACGGTATAAATCCCCTAATTGATAATGCATAACAGGTTGCAACTTTGATGGATCATCCCGTGTTAGATCTTAAAAAATGACATTTTTATTCTACTCCAAAGTGTAGGTTTAATGGAAACAAACCAATATATATATATATATATATATATATATAAAATTTTATCATACCTCAACTCAAGGTGTAATTGGGCGGGGTTTAAAATACTCTTCCAAGTTCCAAAGTCTCTAATGATAAATGACTTTTTCTTGATTTGAACCCATGACTCCATGAGTAATGGATGGTCTATTCACACCCACAAGATTGGGATTAGTCGATGGTTTATTTATGGAAGCTTTTGTTCCATTATAAATTGTTCTTCTTTTTCTTAGCTTCCATAGCTGCTAGAAACCTCTTGTGATGTTCTGGTATTTTTCCATTTTTCGTAAAGGGTAACAATTTTTATCCTTCTTGAAATTAGTAGTGGGTTGTGTCAAAAGCTTTGCTATAAGTTCCTTATTCAACTGATAAGTTGTTTCTTCCTTCTGCATACACAATAAGGTAAAAGGTATACACATTAACACAATATGATCAAATATGGCTTGCAGTCTGATTATCAAATAAAGAAATACGAGTAGTTTGAGTAGCAAAGTAGATATGGAGAACCATTTAGAAAATGACTTATTTGTTCATCTTTGTAAATTGACTAGAAAAAGAGAGTACAAAAAAGAAAGAGACGAATTTTTTTTTTTTTGGGGGGGGGGGGGGGGTGAGAAGACTAGTATACATGTGGAGCCCACCAAAGAACACTTGGCATCATTTGATTGGTTAGTGATATTTTTTACTATGATGGTTAAGTGGTAAGGAACTCATGACCATTGTGGTAATTTTTTTGGTAAGTTATCCATATTTGAACATAGACCCTCAAATTTGACCATTGTAATAATTTTCTCTTTGCTTAAACCAGTTGTTACGTGCATTAAATGCTATATAACTTTATTTGGCTCATTTAATTTTATTGGAGCATTAAATACATGAATAAAATAGTAAAGTATATATCTACATATTTAAAAATCCAAATTTTAAGAAACAAGTTAGTTAAATGTTTTATGATATTGTAAAGATAATTATTTGAAATACATCAATAAATAAACAATAATAAAAGAGATTCTATATAATCTTGAGTAAATTATACAGATGGTCCATATGGTTTGCACGAATTTCATTAATCGTTCCTGTTTTGGAAAAAAGTCCGTTAAGTACTTACGTGACTTGCACTTGATAGACACTTTTGTAATTTTACTCTTTGTACTTGGCCACCACGTTTGTGATCCATGACAGGAAATGTGGCCGGTAAATTAAGCCGGCAAGTTTCGCCGGAATCTGGATTTCATAGCTAAAATGAAAGAAATCGCCGGAAAGTCAAAACTAATTGATGAGATTCGTGTAAACCACATAAACCGTCCGTGTAATTTACTCTAAAGTTTTTAATCTAGCCGCTTGCAAAGTTGCAATTTACTAGTAATAAAGTTTCTCAAACTAGGGGTGTTCATCAAACCGTTAAAACCGGATCAAACCGGGGTACTTGGATTGGTTTGGTCGGATTGAGTTGTTAAAGTCTGGTCCGGCGGTTTAAGTTTTGAGAAACCGGGTTCCTTGGTCCGGTTACAGTTTGAGCAAATGACTAACCGTCAAAACCGAACCGGACCGAAAAATATATATGTAAATATAAAATATATTTAATTATCTTTTCTTCTGTTATTTCAGTAGTAAATATAAAATATATTAGATGAGATATATATATATATATATATAAAGTTTAGGTGTCTTGGTTTTATTATCTTTTTAACTAGAAATAACTATTAAATTTTCTTATTATTGATCACACATTTAGAATTGCATGTTGTGAAGAAGTAAAAAAACTAACTCAAGTTGAAGAATTGAAGGCTTGGAAGTATATAATATTAGCACCCTTTTACTTTCACCTTGTATGTTTTTGAAGAAACTAAACTTTCTCTTGTAATTTTGAATCCAATGGGATCTATGTGAAATATAT
>JAOXNX010000035.1:3930312-3946778 GCA_028566075.1 Solidago caesia
ACCTAATTCCTTCTTCCTTCTTTATTTCTTTTCTTTTGCTTTCTCTCTTTTCATGACTTTACTTTTCTTTCTATTTTTGATAACAGATCCCATTTTGTCTCTCTATAGAAAAAATGTTTTTGTTATTGTTTTCTACATTCCATGATGAAATTTTAAAGAAAAAGCACGAAAAAAAGATAACAAGGTTTGTTGAAGGAAGCTTTAGATCTTGTTGTGTGACCGAACATAAAGAAGATGTTTGGAGTGGTTAAATGCCGATAAACCAACGCCGCCCCTTTCTACACCAATCGACTCCGCCTATTGTGGCCAAACTGATATAATACCTTGTAGCAGATCTGATATAATAACATCAACACATCTTAGCAGCCCTTGTGGCCCTGCATCTCTTCATGGCCGATCTGAGCAACCTTTGAGGTGGGTATGAGAAAGCTCATTTATAATAAGTGGAAATTGTTACAGATGATAAATGGTCATGGATTTTCATTTTTCATTTTTTTGTAAACGCTATTTGCTATGTATCAAAGTGCATCAGTGTTCTAGAATTGCTATTGGTTGTGATAAGTTTAATATGATTTTTATAAGTGCATCATGGTGCATCATGTGATAGTCAAGTTTTATATGATTGAATAAGGCTATTTTCTATGTATCGATTTGCATCAGTTCTATATAGCTTGTTAAAATGCATCATGGTGTATTAATTAAAATCTTTTTATTGTTGTAATAGAATTATAAGAAAAATCATTGTGCATCGGTTTTCCATTAATATGTTGTAGATCAGCTTTTGTATGTGATTTGTTGAATCAGTTTTTCTGCTAATCATGGTGCATCCGATTTTTGCTAATATGTCATGGTGTATCAGTTTTCTACTAATGTGTCATGGTGCATCAGTTGTTTCGTGTGAAGCTTATGATCATCTTATTCCTAATTTCTGCTGTGTTGTGCATCAAACGTGTAAATTAGTTGTTTTTTTGTTGCCATCAGTGAAGCTATAAAAAAGAAAAGATATTAATTAGTTAGTTATTTTATTAATAAATTAAATGAGAGATAATGATTGTTAAGATATAAAAAGTCAATTATACCCTTAATGTTAAAGTTAATTAATTAAATAAAATTAATTTATTAATTATCCTAATTAATGCACCTAATCAAGATCTAACGGCTCACATTGTGTCTTATTTGTTTTATGTTAAAATTTGTTTTACAATAACCAACCCCTATATATATATATATATATATATAATAAAACTATTACTCTCTCGTCATCCAAATGAAACCGTAATTATTGCTTTTTATATGTTTCATGTTGTTAATTTCAATGCCATTTACCTTATTAACCTGCTCACGAGTCACCACAACAAAAAGATAATAAAACATATTAAGATTTAAGAAAGAGTTGGATGTTGGCTTTATACGGTGTATAACTATATATTCGTCAAAAGTTGAGAAATATTCTTTAATGATGCCGAATGACAACCTTATGCAACAAAACCAAAACTTTCTTAGTGATGGTAACGGGCAAACAGGTGAACTGATGGTCCTAAAAATAAACACTGATATATGATAAACTGTCCAAGTGGGTAAAATGTAACCTCCTATCTTTCCAAAAAGGAAATTGATAAACAGCTCAAACATACTATGTTAACCATCAAAATTGAAAGTAAGTTAAATTTAATTAATATTTGGGAAAATGTCCCAAAATTCAGCAGTAGCTTGCAAAAGATCTGCAATTATGGATTGTTCCAACGGAAAAGTACCTCATGATTGCCTAGAAACAACCTGTTCGCAGTTTGAAAGAACCTTTTATGGGTTTTCAATTCATATGTAGTGTACACAACATTAAGCATAATATCAGTATCCAATTAAACAAAAATAAAACTTAGAAAATTTATTTAGTTCAACCACATAAAACCATTGTCAAAAACAATAACACCAAGAGAGTATCTAATGACAAAAAATGATATAGAAATCCAAGCTGATTAAAAAAAAATCTAGTCTAATGGATAACACATCCATTATTTAATAAACCAACTACTCCTCATCACTGCTTACCACATGAGTCTCATTTTCACCATGGTCATCGAAGCCTTGTCGGAAACAGGATCATTGTCTGAATCAGGGAGCATGGCGGCATGGTGCTTACCATGTGGACTTTCAGCTGTGCTTGCAATATCAACCAGAATTGAACTCTGTAATTAACCATTACGGAATTACTATAGAACGATTTATTTAAA
Source organism: Solidago caesia (assembly GCA_028566075.1). Classification (NCBI taxonomy): domain Eukaryota; kingdom Viridiplantae; phylum Streptophyta; class Magnoliopsida; order Asterales; family Asteraceae; genus Solidago; species Solidago caesia. Next base: position 3,932,544 of record JAOXNX010000035.1, read on the forward strand.
AAATAGTACAATATAAACATTTTAAGGTGATACCAAACCTTAACTGAACTCCGTCCATCTTCAATATATGCACAAGTGGTATGCGTCATTGCATTCATATCCATCGGACTTTCCTAGTACAAAGTAAAGAAACCAGAATGCATAACATAAAAAACAAATGGAATAAATAGGGGCCGTGACACACAATATGTAGAAATGAGCTCAAGATATTAGTGAAAATAGTAAGACTTGTTTAGAGACCACTAAAACATACAAAGAGTTTCAAGATAAAGCATGGTTTATTATAGCGAAAACAAAAACTAATAGAAATGAACTAAGAAAAAACATCAAAACCTCTCAAATACATGGACTCAAAGAACTTGAGCCTTATTAAGGTTTAAAAGGGGATGGGTAGGGTTGACCAGCAATCCCTTTTCATAAAATTATTAATGTGTAAACTATTATTACAAAAAATATTGATACAACATCAATCTTAAGCTTTAAAAAAATGATTTAGAAAGTTACATGCAATAAAACATGACTTGGGAGACTCTCAACCTGATTGCTATTACCCTTCCTGATATTTACTTTTTATTCGACTTGTTTGAGATAAAACACAACCCAAAGCAACCTATTGTCAAAATTTACAACTCTATAAGTTAAGGATAAATGCAACCTACCTGTGAGAACGGCTAAATCGTTCATTTAACGAAGTAGCACCAGCGGCATGATTTTTGTGGCCAATTCGCATCAAATCAAGAACACCTTGAGTACATTTAACTGGAACTAAACATGCATCAGGCACATTTAACCTTGAGTAATTTTGATATTTAAAAGATGTACTCTGTTATAGAAAAAATTAGTAAAAACGGCTTCAAGTTTATACTTTATAGGCAAGGGAAATGGAAGTATTAATAAAATTCACATAACTTGCCTGGGAATTGACCCAAGAAGTGACCAGATCAGCAATAGCAGAAGCCAACAGCCCGAACAATATTTGACCATTATCGGTCCAAATGGTAGCCTGATCAGCAGCCCAAACTACAACTTGAAAAGTCACTGAACGGATCAAACCCGAAGCGAAGTTGAAAGTGAGTGATCAACTCCTCTAACTCCATGTTCACACCTCAAATCATGTCTCCAAAAGATAATATCCTTTTTGGTGTATTCTTTCATTATATAATAAAAATCAATATAAAAAAAATCCATAAAAATGTAAATTATTATGGCATAACTATAGACTTGAAAGGTTCTAACTTGATAAAAAGAAATAAAAATAATTGAAATGCACGTTGGGAGGTGCGGAATGAGATTCAGTTGAATCAATGCGATTCTTTTGAAGGTTGTAGCAAGATTTTAGTTATGAACTTGTTGATTTTGTATACAAACATAAGTAATATTGATAGACTCAACCTGCTACAAACATTAGTTTTGGAGCAAGGAACCCATGATTAACTTTTTGACAAAGGAGAAAATAGTGTCTGTGCATAACTTTTAAAGATGCAAAGAGTTGCTCATGAAACTGTTTTGAACAATGCTATAAAAAGGAGTGCAAGCTACTTAGTAAACTCAAGTTGATTTTAAAGGTCAAAGAAACTAATGTTTGACTTCATTTTTTATCTTAAAACCTTTTAAAAAATTTAATAAGGATGATAAACACATTATACTACACAACGATTAGTTAATCTAAGCATGAAGTCAGTATTTTTAAGATGAAGCACATACTAAATCTAATATTTGAAAAGTTAGCAGGTTGACTTTGAAAGTTAGCCCAACAGTAAGAGCAATTTGTGTCTCTAACCATTTCTTTGCATGGAGTGTCATCTACAACTCAAAATCTGATGAAAAAGAAAAGAAAAATTAAAAAGATGTTACCAGAATTCTTCACACAAGCATGGAATGTCATCTAAAAATAACTGATCCGCAACTACTTAACCAGTCCTTTGCATCGAGGATGACCTTATACATAAGCTTATGATGGAAAGGCTTATCAATTAAAATACCCAATTATCTAATTAATAAAACAGAAAATGTGAAGAAAAAGAATATATATAAACCCTTATAAAGGAGTGAGTCATACCATGTATCTCTATTTCTTTTAGACAATTCATCGAACACCTTACATGCATCACTAAAAGTACCAACATGTTTAAATCTCAAGTTTACTTGATCGATTAACAGCAAACTTATAAATCTCAACAAACTAATAATAATAATAATAATAATAATAATAATAATAATAATAATAATATTTGATTTAGGAAAAAATACCATCTGATCTTTGAGAGAGCGATGCAAAATCGAGTATCGTGTTGAAGGGGTTAAAGGTGATTATTATATTGTGATAAACCTATTTCAATTAAAAATCCCAATTCTTATAAATTAGGGATTTGATCTTATCTGCCTAATTCAATATAGATACAAAACTTGAAACATTTCCAAAATTCAAAATTTGCGTACAGAGGAAGGATTGAAATTGATTTTTGAAGATTTGCCGGTTTGCCCTTTCAATTTACTTTTAAAATTTACTGATGTTTGTACTCAACAATATAATACTCGTAGTAAAAAATAGAGTGATTCATGGCAGATTTTCCCTTTCAATTTACCAATGAATATATATGTAGGTTCTCTAAATATTATTGTATCCGACTTGGATTTGCAACTTGCAAGTAATAAGTATGATTGGCGGGCATAAAGTTAACAAAAACCTGGCTAGATCAATTGGCATTGTGGTATTGTGTCTCACATTAAACGCGGGTTCGATTCTTGGCGTCAAACGACTTTTTTTTACCCCTTTGTGTTGAAAACACAACTATTAGGTACCCCTTTGTGTTGAAAACACAACTATTAGGTATGTATAGATGGCGGTTGATGTGTCCACGTAGGCAAAATGCTGATGTGTTAAGCATGCCAGGTGGTAGTTGATGTGTCAAGCTCCTAGCCCAAAGCGATAAGAAAGTGACACGTAGGCAAAATGCTGATGTGTCAAGCAAAGAGATATGCCACGTAGGCGCTGGGAGATAGAGAAATATATATATATAGAGATGGTTGTAAATAAAAGTTGAAAACCATCCAAAGGTTCCTATTTTTTTAAGAATGAATTTATCACCCTCTTATATATATATTGGTAGATAAATATATGTTGGTTTAGTTAATAAAGATAAAAAAAAAAAAAAAATTGCTAGCAATTATTTATATGGAAACAAATAAAAAATTGATTACTTTATTAATAATATATTGATATTTAATTAAATTGATATTGTAATATAAAAGGAATGTAACATATATTAAAAGGAAAAAATTATGGAGATGACACATAGAATTTTATTTGAAATAGGAATAAAGGAGAACTCGCCATGTCATCAAAATCCAAGGTGTCAAATTCTTAGGATAGCCACATAATCACAATTTGATAGGGATTTATATATATATATAGAGATAGTAACATTTTTTTAAGCTTAGGATAACTTTTAATGAGAGAAAATACTTGTGATTATAAGATTTAAACTTTATTACATACAAACCAAAAAATGAAAACATTAAAGGCTAAAAACTTAAAAAATAACCACTTAACATATGGAGGCCAATTGTACACGTCTACACGATTCAATGTAGAGATGTCCATTGGTATATGTTTTTAATTGTTCCTATATTTTTTATTTTTGATCCTTCTGTCGTACTGACGTGGAGTTATATTGGACTGCCATGTCAGCAAGGTGGGACCAAATACAAAGGTATTTTTAGCTTTACTTCCTCGCTATTCGCTGTCGCCTTCTCCATGTGTTCTGGCGCCTACATTACGATTGTTTTCCTTTCATTTTTATTTTCTTGTTTTTATCTGGCCACATAAATTATAGACTATTAAAATTTTAAATATATTATAAATTAAACAAAAGTTGGTCAACTATTTTCTCATGAATATGAAAACCTAATAAAGCGGATAAAAACCTTAAAACATGTTTGTGTTAAATATATATAATATAATTTACTTTATAGAATTAATATCAAAAATTCTTATTTTATAAAAGTTGAATCCACAATCTATTGCAGACATATTCCTAGACTAGAAACCTTTTTGGTATATCCGTATATTAAGTATTTATCTAAACGGCATATATCAGTGTTAACAAAAGTATAAATCTATTTACTTGGTTACTCAATTATAGTTTGCATATTAAGTTTTGTTACACCGATGTTAATTAAAGTTATAGGAAGATAATTCATCTAGTTTATACTCACACATATATAACTAATGAAATATTAGAAAGAAGTAAAAAGATAAATCAACTTCAAATTTCACAAAATCTAATCTATCAATGAAATATTTTCTCTAGATGGCGCGTTACTAGTCAGTTTTATTAGTCATTGTGTTTTTTATTTAGAAAAGGATAAATGCATGAAATAACAAATTAAAAGATGGTTGGTCACATTACTAAAACTAACTGGTTGAACAAATTGCTAGTTTTGACATTTGACAATAACTGAAAGATGGGATGGTCTTTTTTATTGATAATTTTGGTAGATGCTTTCTAGTTTCAGTAATGTGATTAAAATTCGTTGTTATTTTACACATTTATCTATCTATAAATAAAAAAATAACATATTATTTTTATTTTGTCTTCAAAAAATAAAAATAAAATAAAAAATCAAAGTTCATAACTTTGTTTTAGAGTGTAGTAACTTATTTGTGTGGATTGTGCTCAAAAAAATCTATAACTAAATGTGCAAGTTTTTTTAATATTTTATTTGATGTTATCTCAAACCGAGTGAATATCCAAAATGTTAAACACTCGGCAGATATTCTATAATAATAAATAAATAATGTATATTTGTCCTAAAGGATATGTAAGAGATTTGTGTTCTATTTGGTAGTAAAAAAGAGTGGAGGTGTTTGGGTCTTATCCACTTATATATATCCAAAGGTTTGTATTTAAGGGACCGTCCATCATACAAACTCTCACTCTATCAAATACTACCTTCTAACGTGTCTCTAGGTGAATAAATATCTACTTATCTCAAAGTTGATGAATATTGAAGTAACTTAATTAATATTCTTTTTTGTCAACTTAGAATAACATTTTAATTAATAGTCAGAAGAGGTGAATAAATATCATCAATTTTGATGCTAAGTAACAACACGTGCTAATATTGTTGCTATAGTCAAATCTATGACATATTGACACTCGGTAAATACATCATAATGAAAAAAAGGATTAAAAATGGGTAAATAAGTTCAATTGAATATTGTTATTTAATTATTAGGATAGTATCAGACTGTAACAATACTTAAGTTGGGTATTGTCACTCTTAAAAATCAGAGAGTCGGTATATGCATTTAATAAACTTCAAAGAACAAATGGAATTTTTTTTCCCCTAAAAAAACTACATTACCGATCATTTTCGTTTAATTATTTATGTATTTATCCAAACCTAAATTTACCAGATATATGAATTTCAAGAGCATTTCCGATAATGGCCGGATTTATTAAAACCTTTATAATATTATCAAGTCATGTCATGTTAATAATTCACATCATAAATTATTTTATAAACTAATCTTCATTATGATTCAACAATCTAAAAACTTGATAAATATTTTTCACATTAAATATATTTAAACTACAATCAAAGAATTTTAATTTATTTTGAAAAGATTCAAGATTTTAAACCTTTTCAAGTCACATATTCATCAAGAGGTTTATCACTATGGTCCAACATTGTTAGACCTCTTCAATTTTTATATATAAACTTTAGTTTCAAACCACCATTAAAGATGTTCTAAAATGACACATGTATAAAAGTTTTCTAATTTCAAAAAGAAAACTTAAGTCATTAAAAGCACATTTATCTATTAGGAAATGATTAATCCTTTTGTTTTCTGAAAGGCAAATAAGTCAAATACATAAATCCTCACATTTATAATTTGTTTAGAATTGGATTTGAACCCATAACCTCATTGTTGATGAAACACCTTAAATAACGCTAACACTAAGTCGATTTGGTTATTATCTTTTGTTTAAAGGTTATTATATATATATATTTATAAAAAAAATATAGTTTAGATTATAATTTATAAATTTAAAGTACAATATATTTTAATATATAAATCATGTAATAATCTATTAAAAACTATATTTTTTTCAAATCTATTTGTAGACTTTTATTGTAATCAGAACATATATTATTAACAACCGATCCAATAGATAGTGTTGAATGGTTAATATATTGGATCAATATTACACTATTGGTTAAATAAATTTTGAGTCCTTAAAGAAATAAAACAATAAATCCTCCTAAATGTTTTTGGATTACGCTATCCATAGCATTAAGAGCTATGAATAACATGTAGAATAACATTATATATAAAGGTTTAGGTTCAAATAAAATAACTATTAAAGTAAAACAAATAAAACAATCATTTTCTTTTAACTGAAAATCTTTGTGCATCATGAAAATCTTCGTGCATCAATATATATACTTATGATCAATGAATCGTCGTGCATCAATTTTATCATAATCTAACGGTCAAGATCTTATCCTATTTGTTTTACATTAATACTTATTTTACAATAATCAGCCCCTATATATAAAAATAAATGTTTTTTTATAAATAATTTTAAACATTCATGTATAACACTTTAGTGTGTATTATCTATAGCACTAAAAGTTATAAATATAATATTCCAAAATCTTTTTATATATTACTGAAATTACATGCACATTTATTATTATTTTCTTTTTCTCTACTTCTTTAATTTTGTAATGTACTTATTTTCATCTAATGACTTTTTTAATATAAAGTTTAAATACACCACAAAATCGTAAAATATCTTAAAACTATAAACTAACACGATCCACAATTGTACTTCCCTGTTTGCTCTAGTGGTTGAGCACCCACTTTATAAGTGGGAGGTCTTGGTTCAAGACATGGTAAGTACATCCCTGTCCTTTAATTAGGAATTAAAAACCCAAGTCATGAGTTCGATCCTTTGGGATGACATGGCTTGGGGTTTCTCCTTCCGAATACCTGTAACGGCTCATAGTCAGTCACCTCGTTGACTAGAGTACGTGCAGGGTCTCTCCATTAATCGGTGAGGTTTCCGTGAATGTTGTGTACCAACTGAATATTCCGGAAAAAAAAAAAACACGATCCACAATTTAATGTATCCATTAACTAATTATTACATTTGATATCTGTTAATTATCATTTTAAATGATACAAATATCCACAAAAATCATCATTTACAGTCTCCTATGACACACACTTATTTGAATATGATCCAAACATGATATGATAACTAGTATTATTTTTTCAATTCAATTAATATAAAGAGTCTAACAAATGAAGTTGGATCAATTGGTAAATGTACTTGGGGTTTTACTTACATGTTATGGGTTCGACCCCAAAGGGTGACATGCATATGAGATTTTTATTTGGAGAGCCATTTTACGGTAATGTAAATTGGTTAAAACAATATAGTTTATTGTGACACTCATCTTTATAAGATGAGTTGGAGGGGATTCAAAACACATTTCAAAAGAATAATTTAAAATAAAGAGTCAAATTTCAAACACTTATTTATTATCTCTAACTATCAACGATGGAGATAAGGATAAAACACCGTATCAAAAACATAATTATATGCGTACTACTATTACTATCATTCTCCCTACATCTCACGCCAACTTTTGTTTCTTCTATAAATACTTCATATCCACCTTCATTTTCCACCAAAGCTTCTATCTACATTTGTTCATATTTTCACTCAAAAATGACCAACAAACCGAATTGGGTTCGCGGGGTTTGCATCGGCAAAGGCTCATTTGGGACCGTAAACCTAGCGGTAGATAAAACAAACAATGAAATATTTGCTGTCAAGTCAGTGAACCAAACCACTACCTTTGACGACCGGTTCTCTCAAGCTTTAGAGAACGAAATTTGTATTCTTAAATCGTTGTCGTCGCCATTTGTTGTTAAGTATCGTGGCGACGACACGAGTTTAGAGAATCCGCATTTGGTGTATCGGAATTTACATATGGAGTATATGCCAGGTGGTACGGTTGCTGATTTGGGTAGCCACGAGGTGGATGATGTCATGGTTCGCGGGTACACACGGTGTATAGTTTCGGCTTTGAGCTACATTCATTCGAGAAATATTGTACATTGTGATGTTAAAGGGAAGAATGTGTTGGTTGGGGCAGTACCCGGATCCGCCAAGCTGACGGATTTTGGGTCTGCGGTGGAAATGGGTGGTTTAGTTTCAGGGACTCGTGGGAGTCCCCTCTGGATGGCGCCAGAGGTGGTTCGTGGGGAATATCAAGGACCAGAATCTGACGTCTGGTCCTTGGGTTGCACGGTGATTGAAATGATCACAGGCAAGCCAGCCTGGAAAGACAGGGGAGTTGACACGCTGTGTCAAATTGGGTACTCTAACGAGTTACCCAATTTGCCGGCTCAAATGTCACGTGAGTTAGAAGATTTCGTATCTAAATGCTTAAGAAGAAACCGGTCTGAAAGATGGAGTTGCGATCAGCTACTTCAACATCCGTTCTTGTTAACATGCTCTTCTTCTTTATCATTTGAATCAAAATGCTCACCAAGATGTGTGTTCGATTGGTCAAGCATGAATTTATCCTACGCTTCTTCTGATGAAGAAACAGAAGCGTCAGAAATTGAGAATTTGAATTCCTCAAATACAAAACAGAGGATTGGAACGTTATGTTCCAACTCATCTCCCAATTGGGAATCCGACGGCTGGGAGTTGGTGAGGAATGTAACACTAACCAACTCTGAGCCGTCGGAATATGACTCGATGATTGCCGAGTTGGAAACGGCAGAGACGTGGCCGGAATATTCGGATTCAGTCGAGAATAATGATGAGGATGCTACATTTAGCGGCAATGAAAGGACAAATCAAGAATATAGAGATTCTAATGAGAATTTACATAATGATGATAAATTTACCAACAACCATGCGCAGAGTACAAGTAGTGGTTGGGACAGTAGAGACACAGATAATAATTATAGTTGTGCGTATGTTTCGTTAAATAATAAGTTGTTATTGTTTAATTCGAATGGAATCCGACATATTTATTATAAAATTCTGTTCTTGTTTAATTGTAAGCCAATTTCTGATCTTTTTTTAGTGGTTCATTACGAGTATATTATTTTCATATTAATTTCCCACCAACATTTTATTTTGGTATCAAGACTTGAGAATCATAAGCTATTTCATTTACAAACTCAATACAATAAACAATCAGAAAAATTGATATTTAATTCAACATTCTACATATAAACAACTTATTAATAACAAATTAAACCAAGATCAATTGATACCGTCATGACCACATGGCCCACAGATAAAGACCGTAGATTATAGGTTCGAAACTTGTCAAAGACAAGTGGAGAAACTATATCTTGTGATCCATGTATGAGAATGATGCTTCACCAGGCATGAGTTTTATGCGGTGTGTTACGTACATAATTATACATTGTGTTATAAACATTGCAATAGCCACCTACATTTTATACTTATGTTATTATTCATTTATTCTCCTATATATGGAGATGATCCCCATATCTCGTCTTCGACGGTATCCAGTATTATTGTTGTTGTATATAGAGATGATTGACATACGTCCATGACCATTTTACCTCATCACCTCTCATCTTACTTATAAGATGATTTGTATGTAAAAAATGTGAAATGAAATATCATTTCTCTTATATTATTAGTTGTACAATTGTACTTGTACAAATAGACTAAAAGAAACCTAGTTATATATATTCAATTGGTGTTTAGACCATTAGCATTTATATTTACAAAGATGTAGTGATGGCTCTCTATATATAATTAGAAGAAAAGAACGTAGGTTTATATTTTTGGTAGAAAATTTCAAATGGTATTTTTATAAATCAATAAAAAAAATAAATTGTTTGAAGATATGTATGTTTATTTCTTGTAAGTTAAGATGAGTATGGAGATGGGGATGGGGATGGTTAGAACATATGTGTGTACTAGGTATCAATGAAGTGGTTGCCGGCACGTAAGAAATTGAAGTTGCACCCGAGACATCCCAATTCCTTATTCATAAAACCTGTTTACTCTATTTCAAGTAATTGCTTAATTCTTCCCTTCATTTCCATCCTTTTAACCTTCCAATATTTCCTACATTTTCTTTTTCTTTTTCCTACGAAATATACGGAAAACTTCATACACATAAGGTATAATTAACACCTTTATAAGTTCGATACAACTCATTAATGCATACATATCATATACGTAAATAAATCGAACGGCAAATTTCATTAGAAAGACTGGATAAGATAGCAAAATATTACAATGTAAAAATTACATTAATAAATATATATATATAGGGGCTGGTTATTATAAAACAATTATTAAAGTAAAACAAATAGGATATGATCTTGACCATTGGATCATCATAAAACTGATGCACGAAGATTCATAGAGCACAAGTATATACACTGATGCACGAAGATTTTCATGATGCACAACGATTTTTAGTTAAGAAAAAATGATTGTTTTATTTGTTTTACTTTAATACTTGTTTTATTTGAACCAGAACCTATATATATATATATAAGTGATCATACACCATCAGTTTTTGAATGTATATCATCAAACATGCTATACATTAAAACACGTTTAATAGTGTATAGCTAAAAGCTAATGATGTACGGATCATTACTCATAACTATATGACTCGATCTAACATGAGTGCTTCACCAGATCAGTAGTTAATTTTGGAACTTGTGTATCACGTGTATCAAGTTTGGATGCATTTTTAATTCATCAATGGTCACATTTTGTGATTAAAAAACAAAAAAATATTTAATTTCGGTTCTTATGGTAAAAAGGTCTTATTTGGTATAGAAATTATGAACAAATAATTAATTCATTATTTAAGTGTACATATATGCATGTAAGGTTTTTATATATGCATGCTTTCATTAATTCATGGTACATTTGATTAGGATTTATGTCATGCTAGCTTTAGTAATATAAGTGGAATCATTGTATTATATATATAGTTTAGATAAGGAAGGTGATGATGAATAACGCAGGGTTTTTCTTCTTCCAGTTTGAGTCGAAGCAGGGTATGGATCAGGTTCTTCAAAGAGGGCCATGGATGATTCGCTCCAATCCTATTTTCTTAAAAGAATGGTCGCCAAATACTTGCTTAGCTAAACAAGATCTTACTAATGTGCCGGTCTGGGTTAAAATGTATGATGTGCCATTAGCGGCATATACTGAAGATGGATTGAGTATGTTGGCAACTAAGCTTGGTAAGTCTCTTCTTCTTGATTCATATACTAGTCATATGTGTTTGCAATCTTGGGTAGGCATAGTTATGCAAGGGCTCTTATTGAAATTGATGCTTCTAGGAAGTTAAAAACTGAATTAATTGTGGGTATCCCTTCGATTAATGAGGAGGGTTTTACTAAGGAAGTTGTTAGTGTTGAATATGAATGGTAACCACCATATTGTGAACATTGTAAGGTTTTTGGACATATGGTTTCGACATGTTCAGCTAGGATGAAAGAGACAAAACAGGTTGGCAAGCAGGTGCAGGATGATGGGTTTGTTCAGGTCACTAGGAAGAGGGGTAAAACTAATCGCCAGGTTGAGGGTATTAAACTGTCTAAACCAAAGCCACATATGGTGTATAAACCGAAGTAGGCTAGTAGTTCTCAACCAAAAGGCTCTACTCCTGGGAATCCTGTTCAGGATGCTAATAAGAAACAGGTTGCTACCAATGGTGCAATTTCTTCTATGTACGCGAATAGAGTAAGCACATTCCAACATCCCACTGGTTAAACCGAGAGACAAAGATGGTGCGAGTACTTCCACTAATAAGCCAATTGATACACATAATATTTTTTCGGTTCTGGGTGGTGGGGTGGATGAGTTTGGGATTGATACAGGTAATCGTGAGGCTACAGTAGCTCAAGATAGTGATGATGACGAAGTTGAAGTTATTTATGATGAATCTTCGAACAAGGGTTGATCAAGCTTTGCATCGTTTTAGGCTTGGACTACTTCAAAAGACTTGTGTGCGCAAATACTTAAGGCGTATTGAGTATTTTTTTGATTTCATGGGATCTACCGGTTTTAATATTAATTCATTGTACTATTTAGATTTCATGTATTTTCCTAGATTGATGTAATAGGTTGCTTTGTTTTACTTGTACGTTGGAAGTGGTGTGTCACTTCTTGTGGATGTTGCACTTTGGTGCGTGGGTTGTAAGTCATCTTGACATTCAGTCAAGTGTCTGTTTTAATTGTGGTTTTAATAATGTTAACCAGGGTAACCCCTTTTACCCATATATAGTTTAGATATTTAATTTGGTTAATTTGTATATTGTTCGGTTAAATTGTGTGCTAAAGATGTATATATCTATATATACATGATAGATATAAACAGCAAATTTGCTTCATCCTCTTAATTATTGATGGTCGGGCATTAATTGTACGTTATGAAGTGGATATGACATGGTTAGGTCTATATATATACATGCATTTATGGACTTTAATGAAGTTTTTGATGCTCTTGGAACTTATACAATGCAAAGTTAAGATTTCAAAAGGTTCAATTCTTTGAAGAAATTAACCTGCCACGCTTCGTGTGTCTTTTGAACACCAACCGACTCTTTTACCGTGTCCTTCAATTTGAACTTATGAACTCTATTTATCCCATGCAAATTGGAAATCATACATAATATATGCGGGACATATTAATCAGGTACGAACTCTTGTAATATTATGCAGAGTTTTTGAATTAATAATATTAAAGATCCTAATAACTATTATGTTTTGTATGTAATTATTTTAATTATTTCATATTAAAAATGATGTTATGCAACATATATCAGAAAGCAGAAAATGATGAGATCATTCACAAAAATTGTAGACTACTCTTTTTTGTAAATATTCATTTGTTATTTTTTTTAAGACAGAACTACCAATACCCCTGCAATTAAAGGGTCGACTCTCCCATGTCTTTGATGGATTTCGCGTTGCGGAGACCCCTCCTTTGCAATAATCGAACCCGTGCCCTCCAAGAAGAAATCCTTAAGGAAAACTCCTTGACCAATGAACCTAAGACTTATTCTGATTCTAAAACAATATATTATGCAATGAACTCCATTAAGTACTATATACCCATCATCATTTAATAAACAAGTTTCAAGTAGAAAATTATTTACTATATTTAACCCTTAAGTCCTACATATATATAGGAATTCATTTATTCATTCATATTCATATATATATATTTAAAAAAAATAGGGAGTTGTTAATTTGGTGCATGGAATTAATAAACATTCTCATGATTGGTATACAAAAGTTAGTTGAAGGCCGGATTATATAAAAATTGATTTCCCACCAAGAAATCAATAATTCCTTGCTCGTGTGGCCGGGCAGCCGTTGGAATTAATGGAAGTTTATTTCAATTCATTTACTTTCTAAAATCCTAATCTTTTTTGTAATTAAAATCACGGGGTTCTTGAGATAGAAGATCATATCACAGCCATATGAATACGAAGAAAAAACAGGATGCCTTCTCATTTACTAATTAATTAACTAATTAAATATAAAATAATTAATTTTCCAACCATGCAAAAAATACTTTTGGGATGGAAAGGAATTGTCATCCAGCATTCTCGTGATTCCTCTACAAAGTCAAAAAACTGGATATTGGTTGATAAGTTTTATACTTTTATTGATTTCTGACACTTGAAGAAATTAATAGTCTACTTCTACGTACGTGCTTTAGAAAAGTGTATAAAACTGTGTTTTTTTGTTCACATCTACTTTATTTTTATTTTGATAAATGAAGATTGATAATGCACTTCTACACTTTATTTGTTACAATTATTAAGAAAATGTATAAAATTACATATATACTAAACGCATGCCCGCACGATGCGGCGACGGCGACGGGTGGCGGCGGCAGCGGTGGTGGTGTGGTGGTGTGGTGGTGAATGTAAAAGTAATTGATGTAAAAGGGGGTAATGTGATTATTTTAAGAGTTGAAGGATCTATGTTGTAAATTATTTCATTAAGGTATTATAGGTATATTAGGTAGAGATGTTTAAATTAAGGGTTAAGTCACGGGATCACCAACGTACTTTTCTCTTTGTACACGGTTGCCCATTTTACTTTTTTATTGATAAGTATCACCCATAAACTTTTAAATTTTGTACCAATATCACCCAATCTTCAAGAT
>JAOXNX010000035.1:3961658-3972545 GCA_028566075.1 Solidago caesia
TATTGTTGTTGTTATTATTATTGTTATTAGAATTTATTCAATGTAATATTAGAATTTATTTCTCCGTATATATGTTTATTCACTGATGCTAGTTATGCATTTGATTTCAGTTTTGTTCAATTTATTTATTATAGGGGTTCTAATGGTTCCAATATATGTGTTTGAAACTAATGGTTCCAATATATGTGTTTGAAACAAATTTTGTCGATATCACTGTTCTGCTCCTTTGAGCAAACATACAAACACTTAATTGCTGTTTAACTTTTTTGCATCAGATTTGGATCAGTTGAGATTAAGTTTTCTTTTTGCTCCTTTTTTGTAATTTTGTCCTTCGATGAATGCATTGTGTAATTGTTTACTTATGTTAGATGGCTTCGTAGTTTATGTTCTATAATCTATAATAAAGGTGTTTGATTACTAGTTTGACAGACTAATGAAGATATATATATATATATATATATATATGTGTGTGTGTGTGTGTGTGTGTGTGTGCATATAATCTCGTGTCATTCTAAATGGTGGTTTGGGATTCCATATTTAAGTGCTTATTGCGTTTGAAATCAGCGTTTTCTCAAGTGCTTTAAAGCAACACTTTTTCCACTAATTAAGCTATAAAGTGCATGTTGATTTCTGTATTCAAACAAACTTTCTTATGTGCTTTAACATTTTTTCTTAAAACAAGCTTTAAAGTTCAAGCTGATTTTTGTATCCGAACACTTGTGGTTTTTTGGCTTTTAAAATGTGAAATCTGGCATATGCACTTTAAAGTAGACAAGATTTAACAACAATTATGCATACTTTATGAGATGGTAGGAGTTGTTAAGTTAAACTGGAAAATTTCAAGATATATACTACAAACCATGCTGAGTCAAATATTCTATCTGTTTGGTAAGAGTTATCCAGTTTCTTTTGGTTTTAGCTATGTGTCTGGTAGCTGGATCTAATCATATTGCTATTCAGTAATGCTGTTATATGGTTGCCTATGCATTACCAAATATATTGTTTTTTTAACTACGGAGTACTTTTATAGCAGTTGAATTATAAGGTAGACATAAATCTTTGTTTGTTGCAAGTGTTAAAAGAAATATTCTGTTTTCAAAGGTCTATTGTCTATGCACATATCAGGTTAGAATTTCAACTGGCCATGTAGAAACATCTATGAATGTCTTGTATGCTGCTCTTTTCTTTCCCTTCATATTTGTACATGTTTCATTGTTTCATCTCATACATTATAGTTTTGCTGTTTTTGTGCTTATCTTTTCGGAGCTTATTACTTTTTGTAATTTGTGTATCACATCTTTAATGTTGGGATTGATATGATGTCGAAAGTAAAAGGTCTGAGCAAGATGTGGTGGTAGAAGGATGATGTTGTTAAAATACTGAAGAGGGCCCCTGTCCTTGTTAAAGTTATAGCATTGTGACATTCGCAACCTCTTCTATAGCATATACCACCTATGCATATTCTTTAGTGTATGCTTGGTGAAGGGTTGTAACAAAAGGCGTGGGTTGCATTCTAATATTGACTGCCAACTTAGACTTCTCCCGACATTATGGTCTGTAGTTGCTGCAACATCTAATCCTTCCATCCCATTTCCTGCATATGATCACAGTTTTATGCTGATCATCCCAATGTAAAAATTTGCATACGATTATCTCAGCCGTGTGTTATCGGTAACTTTTGAGTATTTGCTAAATCATAGTTTTACTTACATTATGTTTTTATGGTTTGCATTTGCATCTAATAAGAGCTTAAATTGCTTTTGCTTTTAAAAATTGGTGTAATGTGTTTCTTTGTTGAATTATAGATTGCAAAAAGTTCATGGAAACTTTTCAAGAGGTGGCCGAGTCCCAACAAAGCAAGGAAGAGAACAAAGATGCTTCAACTGCTGCTGGACTTCTTGAGAAATTAAGTGTTGAAGATAAAAAGGAAGAGGTAGTCAAGGAGGAGGTACCGGAAAAAGTAAAGGAGGCAACACCTGAAAAGGTCAAGGAGGAGGAACCTGAAAAAGCAGCAGCTGATTCAGCGAAGAAAGACGAGTGATGGTGGTCGCAAGTGTTATAACATGAACATCTCTTGGTTGGTTTAAGTTTCCGAGAGGTGAAATGCAATGTGTCCCAACTCCCAAGTTGCAGGAGTGAAGTCGGTCTGTCGGGTCTGGGTCTTGGATTTGTGTGAAGGTTATGAGTTGGTCGGTCGGTCGGTCGGTCGTTCTAGTTCCATTTTGGGGCGTCATTAGAGTCTTGTCAGGTATAGATATATGAAGTTTTACAGATGCTATTTGTACATCTGGTGGGAGATGGTTTTCAGGTGATGCATATCAGCATACGTCTGTTATTCGCTTTTGCAATTATGATTGGAGTCATTTTGAAATATTGGATTTTATTTAGTTAATTATATTGCGTTCTACCTTGTGTTTTGTGCCATAAAAGATTTGAAACTACTTGAATGTTGCCTGAGGGTTTGTACCATCCGTGATTTTAATTCTTATGCAAGTTGGATGTGTGGAAGTTGGATTTAATGTTCCATCTTTGATACCAGACCGCGCTGGGATGAGGTTGTATTGCAAATGTTGTAGTTTTATGTTCTTAACTGTTAACATTGTTGTCGGTTCCAGGACTGAAACGAACCAAGCCGTTTCTTTCTGAAACATAGTCTTTCATATGGGACTGAAATTGCTTTTAATATGCCTGGCCATTATTAGATCTGTCATCTTTGTGTGATGCGGGTTTTTTTTTATTATTATTTTTTCATCAGCGATGCTATGAGCATACATGTTCCTAAAGCTCTTGATAAGGTCTAGCCAGAAACACACAATTTGCGGTAAAAATCAGCCAGCACAGAATGATTGATGTAGAATCAAAGAGTCGATTACAACATCAGTTGTTGTAAGTTCTTGCCATAACAAGGTTGGAGCTTTGAAAACCATTGATACTAAATGACACTTGCTGCACCCGAAAGGATTACTACCCCATACGATTATGCCTAACAGATCCCAACCTAGATCTGACGTTACAGGAAATTCATGTTGAGTGACAGTTTAACTTAATTATCATTACGGTTGATTTAACCTGGTGCCTAAATAGTCGTAACTAGTTGATGGTTGTCCATGGCTAACTCGATTACTTTCTGTTCATATACCCCATCAAGTCAACGACACGTTAGAAACAACTCATGAGTCCCTCAACCATAACTCAAGGTATTTATGCACCGATACATCATTATCACACGATAAGATATAAGCAAGCTCCGCATGCACACTTTCACAAAAATCATGTCCAAGCACATCAATCAAATCAGAAATAAGGTGCACACAAATAAGTACCAATGAGCACAACCGGGCACCCGGCAAACCCATTAGGCAACTAAACATTGAATTTCAAAGATTCTAAAATTTACTTCAAATCCAAAGCATCACCTAAAACAAAGGACCAACTTGACCAATCTATTTAATCTACATTAGAGGCAAATTTATCCTTCGAGCATGTTTATATGAAAAAGAGCAAATATCAAAAATATGTTTTGACTTCACAAGTTAATAATTTCTTAACCAAAAAAAGAAGGAATTAATGCGTAAAATAGAAACGAACTTTCACATTACTATTAAAGAAGGGTTTTTTTTTGCCCATAGGATTCAAACTTGGGACCTTCAGATATTTTCACCCTTAAAGACCATACCTTTCCCGCTAGGTTTGGCCATTCAATTCACAAATATTGCTAAAACCATGGCTTTGAAATTGATTTCTCTATTCGAGCCCTTATAAGTATTTATTTTGGATTTTAATATATGCAAATACCTAACACCAGTTGATAGTAGGCGTTATAAAGTTAAACTTGAATTCTTTTTCCTTTTTTTTTCGTCAGGCAAGAGTTATTTAGTTTCTTTTGTTTTGGCTATGTATCTGCAGGTAGCTTGGATCAAATCATGTTCTTTTATGGCTACATATGTATGAGCTCTAAGAGACAACACCTGATGCTCTAAAGGGATCAGGTTCTTGTTAAATTTATAGCATCCTGGCATTTACAGCCTCTTCTATAGCATAGTCCGCAATATGCTTATATATTCTTTAGCATATGACTGATGACGGTTGTAATAAAAGGCATGGAAGGCATTCTGGTATTGAATGCTAAACTTAGACTTCTCCCAACGTTCATGTCTATAGTTGCTACGTCTCATCTATATATCGCAGCCACAAATATGACCGAATACATTGCGTTGAAGGTGAATACTCTACTAATATTCATGCATACAAGTTGGGTGCTGCTAAGAGAATCACCATTGGGTTCTCAAAACTGGATGGAACATCTCTGGGTAGGTCAAAGATTATCTTCATATAAAGGATATTCATTGATACCCATTATGTGTATAGAAATTTTATTAATCATAGACTTCTAATCAGGTAAACAAACGAGGCTTTCCCTATTCAGGTTTCAAACCCTCTCCTAACCGCCCTCAAAATATTTACTTAAATAAGATTAGAACTCTAGACCTTTTTGTGAGGATACTAGAACACCTAACGACTAGGTCACTTTGATGTTGGTTTTATTGATCATGACTTCTGTTTACACCACTGCAAAATCACAAAAAAGTTAATTCTACACTCCATTACTCCACACGCAACAAAACATGTACACACCTGCACTTATACTAGAGAAAAGCTACCAGAATGTGATGGACTTCTACAAACTAACTTTTATACTCATTTTGCTAAAAAAGAATGTGTCAAACGGATTGAAAGTCATCAACTGTATCAACGTTGTTTCTTTAACACATTGATTATCCACAAAAGACTTTGAACAATTGACAATAGAATGCCGGCAGAGGTAAACAAAGCCAAATCGGTTCGATCAACTTGTACTGCTAATGTGACGTGCAACCCGTGTGCCCTATAACCTAACATGCCCGTTTAGCATCACTAAAACAAGTATAACTAAACATGAATGCTGATGATTTCTACAATTCTACTACTTCAAAGTTCAGATTGCTAATAGAATCAGATACCAATATTGTTACCAAACGCGCTTAGACTTTCAATTTGTCTCAGTTATCATACCAAACACTCAGAATTTCCTCCAATCGTTCACCCCCTGTCCCAAAACCAGCACTATTTACCTTGTGTCAAAATTCAATCTACCAACAATGTCAAATGATATTTAACTTAACGGCATACATATCCCTTCATATGTGAATTATTATTATATCTAATCAAACATTACCGAACCGTTCCAGGCCTTTCGCTTTATATAAGAACCCCTCAGCACCCGTACATTTACAAACAATTACTCCATAATAATTTATATATATAAGTAGTATATAAATTAAAACCAATAAAATTGGATGTGATTATAAATGGGCAGGCAGTAAAAATAATCAAAAGTACTAGAAAAACATTTCATTAGACCAAAATAACAGAAAATAATGTATGACATCAAGTACTGAAACATTAACAGGTTCCAACATAATAAAACATAATTAAAACCTAGGCAAGCAAATATTAAATCATATGAAAAATAAAATTAATTATTTGGATCTTTGTCTCATCTTTCGACGCTTTCTCTTCAATCTCCTCATTCTCTTCTTCTTCCACTGCAATACATATTATTATATTATATGAAAAATAAGAATATATATATTTTCAAATCAAAAAAACTAATAGTATTTGATGAAAATAATAATAATAATACCTTAGCTCTCATGGTGACGTTTGAAAAAGTTTCTCAGAGTATCTAAACAGGCGACGGAAATGGCGGTGGGTTAGGTTTTTAGTTTTATACTGAAGCCCTAGTTTTGTAGATAAATATTATATGGGTTGTTATCTGGGCTTGGCCCATTATATATTGGGAGAAAAAATAGACTGTTTGGCAAACTTGTAATTTGTAAAGTTGTAGCTTGTAAGTGGTAGCTTTCTAGCTTCAAGCCGCTTCAAGTTTTGTTACAAAATACAAGGATGGCCATGGGACCGTTCGGGTATGGGAAGTGATATTCGTACCACAAATATTGATAATATTTATCACACAGTATAACTTTTAAAGCACATTGTACAAGCCAGTAAAACATATTTGTGGTAAATATATCAATATTTGTGGTACTAATATCATTTCTCGTTCGGGTATTGATGGTACCGTCATAAAATTCACCAAAACTTAATAGGAACTCACTCTCATATGAACCGGTATCGGTACGTAACCGGTATGATATCAGCATTTTTTGGTGTTTGCGGAATTTTCCCAATAACATACTGGTACCGATCTCGAAAACTATCAAAACCAGATACCGATCCCACTTAAGATTCGATAACGCTTCCCAATACTGTTTTATCTTGGCTTATTTTCAACCTTCTCTCTCACCCCACCCCACCCCAAGGTGGCTATGGTGGTTTTGTCAACATCAGCTTACTATTTTGAGTAGCCTAAAGTTTATTATTGAAAGCATTAAATTATTTATTTCAAACATTTAGATCATTACTATTGTAATGTAATAACTAATACGAGTATTTATTTCAAACATTTGAGACTTAATTAATGATTATTTGATTCTTTTTACTTATAATCTTAAAAAGTTTTAGTTTATTTAATGCCTTTTAACATGTGCGTAATTGGCACATATTAGATGCTGAAACAAAATTAATGTATATATTTTTCAAGTTTTAATGTATAAAAAAAATAAAATATAGATTTCGTACAAAACTTTGATGCAATACAATGAAAACATATATATTCTAGAGTTAATTTCATTAGGTGTCCATGTGGTTATCGTGATTTGCATTTTTCACCTTGTGGTTCTTTTATATCACCAGATACCCCTCTGGTTGCCATTTATATTACCGCCCACCCCTCTGACTAACGAACGTTAGTTTTCCTTAGTTAGGAGTCATGTGCATTGCACATGAGATCATTTGATCTTTTTAGCTATCATCTTCCCAAAACCATTCTACATCTATATCTATATATACATATCTATACTGTATATATATGTGTATATATATATATATATATATATGTGTGTGTGTGTGTGTGTGTGTGTATATATATATATATATCTCTCTAATCGGTATATATCTAAAACAAACACACACACACTTTACACTGCGACAATCAAGATCCGGTCACCACCCCACACCACCACCATCATCACTTTTTTCAAGATCCAAATCTAATCGGATGAATTCAATTTGGGAGAGCTTCCCCCTCCCCCTCCTCCTCCTCCTCATCATCGGAGTTGAACTCGTGTGAAAAAGAAAATGGGGTGAGGAGAGCTCGTTGGTCGCACGAGAGTGGTGGTTTCCAGCGGTGGTGGTTGCCGGACGTGACACTGATGTCGTCGCCGAACGGTGGTAACTGATTTTTCATCGTAACACATGGTGGTAGGTGATTGGAGAATTTCGATTTGGGGGTTTGTGTGAAATGTGAATTGATTTATATACAGATATATGTGTTTGTATTAGTTTGTGTTATACATGTATTATTTGATTTAGGGGTATGTGAGAATTTCTATATGGGAAATGATAATTGTATCATTGTTTTTTATTAATCTACCACAAAGTACAAGTTTTCCAGCATACAGTACAAGTCAATATTGTTTATGTGTGGTAGATTTATTAGGTGTGGTGGTACAATTATCACTTCCCTTTCTATATGGGTAAAATCAAAAGTGATTTTGATTTGTATACAGATGTATGTGTGCGTATTAGTTTGTGTTATATATGTACATTACTTGCTAATTAGCTTAAAAATGTGATGGTTTTGATAAATGGTTGTTAAGATTTAAGATTTTGATTTTTATTGTTAGGTTATTGTTGTTGTTGATGTTGATGATGATGATGACAGGTCAGGGAAGGGTTGGGTTAAAAGTACAAAAATGCCCTCATGTGTAATGTACACGGGGGCCTTAATGGATAAAAAACTTACGATCGTTAGTCAGAGGAGTGGGCGGTAATATAAATGGCAACCAGAGGAGATATAAAGGAACCACAGGGCGAAAAATGCAAATCACGACAACCACAGAGGCACCTAATGAAATTAACTCTATATTTTATAAAGATGCGCTTTTTTCACCAATACCAAAATTTTGATACAAATATTAAAGATGCCTTAAATAAAAATAATGGAATTATACAAGAATATCCCAAATAATCAACTTTATTCTCTTGCACCAAAATCATCGCTAAATGTACCCGCAAGCTTATTTCCATCCACACCGTTGAGATACTCTACTGATAGAAGTTTGTCAAATTTTCTAATAAATTCATTAAACCTAACTTAAGAGCTGTAACCGAGTCGAGCTTTCATGGACCTTGAGCTTTAAGTTCAAGCTCAAAATACTTATCGATCTGAGCTTTTAGTGGCTCGACTCAAGCAGTTATCGAGCTTTCCGAGCTTAGGTATATTATCGAGCTTTTATAGATCATGATGTGTAGTAGAAAGCGTTTTGCTGAAGCATTTAAAATATTTGAACTTTAGTTATTAATGTTTATTACTTTATTCTTTATGATTTATGTTAATGTTAGACTTTGTTTAAGAATGTTCGTCATGTTATTTTTAGAGTTAACATTAGCTTTTGACTTATGACATCTTTATAAAGACAACTTACTTACATTATCGAGCTTTTCGAGCCGATTTTGAACCTTATTCAAGTTATAATCGAGCCGAGCTTGAGCCTACAGACTAAAAACTCATCGAGCTATCGAGCCAAGCTCAAGCCTACTCAAATTTTATCGAGCCGAGCTCGAGCTTTGTCAAGTTCGAGTTTGTCTCGATTGCAACCCTAACCTTACAGATTATTTAGAGTGTTTATTAACTTATTAGCTTTTTCAAAACACAATAAGATTTCTTTTTCTACACAAACACTTTTTCAGTTTATTAGCTTTTTAGTTTTAATAAGCTAATTTTAAGAAGCTTTTTGGTATTTGTTTATCTATAATCCTTATTAAACATTTCATCCCCCTTTCGACTTTCAGATTTTGAAATACTTAAAATGTCCTATTTTTTCAAAAGCTTTCTTTTTATAATTAATTCATATACCTAAACTCCTAAAATAATTTACAACATTTATCCCCCAACTCTTAAAATAATTACACTATCCCCTTTTACATTAATTACCTTTACATCAATAACCACACCGCTGCCGCCACTACCACCAGTAGTCGCCACCACCACTTGTTACCGCCTTCATCACACCGTCACCGCATCATGGGAAGTTTTTATTATTGTTAGTAAGGGATAAGCATTTTTAAATAAGTTACGACAAACATCCCCTAATACTTTATGATACTTTTTCTTCTTCAATGATATGTTAGCTTCAATCACTATCATTTGAAAGTGGGGAAAAAGGCACCCAATCCTGTGCGAATATATCATCTTATCCATATTCGTGATTTTGTAGGCATAACATTAAATTCCACACAAAAACATACTCCAACATGTCGATATTATCTATGTTCCTTTTATCACATATACTATTTTCTAAAGAATATACTATTTTGGAGAAATTACTAGGTGTGTTTTTCATTTTAATTCAATAAAACACAAATACGTCAAAATAATTTATGGATCCATGACTTTAACTTGTGACTTGTATTTTTTTTTCCTGTTTGTTTTCTTACAATTAAAAGAATTAGAGTTTTAGAAAATAATCAAATTTTCATGAGTGGACAGATAGGGTCGCGAGTGTGGTAGGTAAAGTCGTGTGTAGTAGGTAAGGTCACATGTGTCTGTGGGTGGGGCATTTAATGGTCGCGGATGAGCAGTTGGCTCAAGACACATATTAGCCGTCTAGCCCATTCGTGAGTATGGTAAGTTGGATCACGTATGACGTGTAAAACATCTAACTTATTCTCTGGTGTGATGGGTCTCATGTACGCCAAATATCAAATTTTTATAGTTTTAGGAAAACATGGTTTTTAAACTGCGGAGCCATCTACGTACGACATACGAGTCAAAGTTGTTGATCGAAAGATTATTGTGATGTATTTTGAGTTTGACCGGATCAAATGGAGGACACATATAAGTGATGATCATGGTGATTTCAAAATAATATTCAAGTACTTAATAGAAGCTAATATAAAATAAAATAAATTAGCGGTCTTTAATAGAAAGAAAATGCACAACGTAAGATCGTATCATAAGCTAAACTCACATTTTTGTGATAAAAATTTAAGTCGTACTAACCAAAGCATAGTTACATATCAAAAGTCAACGAAAACCAAATCCTGATTTGGACCAAACTAAATTAGACACGTACCCAACAAACCAAACCGAAAACCACTTTTCATTATAATTGACATTATCTTTATACCAAGTCGGTACCAATACTATGCTACCGTATTACCGTTTTAACATGTTTTTGAATGTTAGTTTATACTTTAACAATCTGTCTCAAGTTTTACACGTTACTGATAGTTATATTTGTAAATTGAAATTTTTTTATTAATCAAATCAAGCTCGTTCAAGTCAAGCTTTTATCAAATCTAACGTGACACATTCAAATCATCTCTAATATGTCCTAACGGTAAGATATTTTGATGATTTTAGAAGATGTCCGAGTTCGCAACATGTTGACTAAACATTTTAAAATGTACGGAAAAGAAGTATAGGAAACAATCATTAGAATACTAGTTATGCTATATATGAGATGTAATTATTTGAAAACAAGAAAAATGGTGAAAACTAAGGGATAAATCTCAGCCACATATTTCCCTTCTATCTCTCATCTTTTTGGTATGTATTTTTATTTTTTGAATTTTTTTTTGGTTTTTTTTATTTTTTTAAACAAAAACTCATTCCAAAAAAAAAAAAATTTAAAATTTAAAATTTCTATGAGTTATGTGTTGAAAACGGATGGAGACGGTACGGGCGTAGCCCTTAATCGAACGGCTACGCCGTTCCGGGGG
>JAOXNX010000035.1:3993400-4009016 GCA_028566075.1 Solidago caesia
TTTCCAAAAATTTGTGCCCCATTCGAAAACGTGCCCTGTGCGGGAATCGGGTTTGCACCCCCTTCGGGCCTCCCCTGTCCCAAACACACATACACATAAGCACGCAACACACAATATGAACCTAATGCACGCACGGCCGGGACTAGTGTCGGGAACGCATCCCCGGGTCACTAATGAACGGGTCCCATGAACACAGGCCGGCTTAGTACCAAGTTATGAACATGAACATGAACGATTCACGTGTACCACGTAGACGGATATGCACAATTAACTCAAAAATGAACAGCTCAATGAACAGTTTATATTGTACATAATAAAAACAGCAATCGACAAACTGTTAGAAAATCATTTGTATACTTTTCACCCCAAAGTCATATAAAAAAGGGGCTACGAAACTCACCTGAGAGGATGAACAAGCACAAATAACCTATCACAAATATCTTGAACACGAACAGTCAATGTCAGCCTATCGTATGCACTCGGACAATCCAAATGTCTCACACTGCAACAAATTACACAATAAGTACTTGAACTTAATTGTACATGTCTATGCCCTATGCTGGTGTCTTAAGAAATGTCATTATGTCTCGTTTAATGTCAATGTACGTTATAAATTGTTTTAGTTGCACTTGTAAAATGCTTATGATATCCATGACTCGTCAAATATTCTTTTAAATGTCACTTTTTAATTAGTGTTCTTGGAAATACACTTAAGGTTCACAAATTGTTAAATATATTTGAAAAAACATTCTTTAATATTCAATTGTCATAATGTCGATCGCGATATGTCATGTAAATATCACTTGTCCTTTAAGTTATTGAAAATGTCCAATATAATTGTCGATGTCTATAGCGTGTCAATATGTCCATCTTTAGAGTCCCATTATATAAATGTCATTAAAATCTTGCCAATTATTTTTTTTGAACGGCATTATAATATTATAAAAAATTGCTAGTAAGAAACTAGCCAAATACAAGAAAATACTCGATCTAATCCGGAACAGATAACAAGAATTATAACATGACTATAAGATAAGTAAACACGGAAAATAAAGACGGCTACTGGAATGAGGAAGGAGATCTCGATGCTACGGAATAAGAACGACCTCCCATGGACTAAGCCGAAAACCCGTTGCACCAAGCCACAAATGCAAAGAGATCTAACCGTCATTCGAATTTTTCAAGCTCCCTCTTGATTTTTGAATGTCTGATCCATTTGTAGTACAATTAATTGTAGCACGCCTCTTTAACACATAAAGTAAAAGCAAACTTTCATTTTCGGTACAAGAGATACGCCAAATCTTAAAATCATTTGGGAAACACCCCATCTCCCTCCAATTCTGTAACTGTGCGAGAGAGAAAGGACCATGAATTTTCCCGGTAAGGTCCCTATAGTTCCAAATATTGTCAGAATCTGATTCGGCATCTACAACAGGAACTGGGCTGGTAGGAATGTCTTGATGAACTGGAGCATGTATGCATGACTGAGTATCTGGGACTGCAGTTTCTACGGGTGGATCTGATTGAGCTGTAGACTCCTCATTACCCGGTTCCTTATGCACGTTATCGGGAATAACCTTTTTCTTCATTTGATTAACTTTGCCAGTTGTTTCGACAAACTCATCAATTAAAAATGAATCAGCCTCCCTTATTCTCTTTTTTGGTTGACACATCTCTCTAGGTACACTAAAGTTCCAATCTATATTCCCTGTATTCTTAACCTTTTTCAACCCACTAGCAGAATTAAATAAGAAAAGATACTCATGGGCCCTTGCATGCGCACTATAGTCTGCATTGTCACTATTGACAACATGATTGGAAATCACAGTTGAGGTTTCCTCTTTTGACAATTCATTCGAATTTGATGAAGGGTCAGCATTAAATTCCTGACAGGAGTTACCTTTTTGATCGTCCGATGAGTCTGTTCACCGGAAGAGATAGAAACGGCGGGACCCAATCAACGTTGTCTTCTACAACTCGATCTAGTAACAAAAGTTCTAGTTTTCCCGTTGACTTTGACCTGGTGATCAATCTTTTGACGTGACTTGATGAGTAAAATGACCTTGTCATATGAAAGGTTGCTGGAGTTGGCAGTGGCAGTTGATGGTTGAAGGATTTGTCCCATTGTGGCAGCAATCTTATTAAAAGTTTCTTGGTCCCATAATGGTAATGGTACCCCATAATAGATCTTTGCTGTAACAATTCGATCTTCCACACGGGAAATTCTGACCATCCCAGATCTCGCAGGATGTGAACCATTTTTTGAGGAGAGAAAGGAGGTGGCGGTGGTAGAGGCATGAAATGATAAAAGGATGGTAAGACCGCCAACATATAGGAGATGCTAATGTTGGACATGCATGGGGTCTATAGGTTTGAGTATTTCTACCATATTATTAAGAATGGAGATCGAAATCTTTCGTGGTGGCAATAATGGAAGTTTTTGACCAGCAGGATGGTGTTTTGGGATTGTGATTGGTTAAGGTGATGGATAAAGAGGAATGGATTTGCCAGTATAAGTGTTCTGGAACAACGGTTTGTTAAATGGAGGGGGTTGATGATATGGTTTATGGTTATGGCACTGATGAGGAATTGCTGTAATTTGGCTGTGGATGGGGGTTCAATTCATTCGTTTAATGGGATCCACCACGTTTGTCGAAGTATACTCTAAGAATAAGACCATTTCATCTTATATTTTGAAGAGAGGATAAGAAAGAGGGGAGGGTTTGATACATTCCTGAACCGATCGAATAAATCCAAATGGGTCCTTCTTTTGAGCGATGTAGGCATCAATAAGGTTACCATGTTTTTGGAAAAGGGATTTGATGAGTTCGGTGCTCGTGAGGGAGAGGGGGATGTTGTAAACGAAAAAAGTCGTGATGTTTGAAGAGGTTTGTCTTCTCCGATGCTTGACCTGACTCCATTCTCCTTCATTCTCTGAGATTTCCGGCCGGCGGGAAGTTTCTCCGGGAGGGGGGGTCTGACCCATTCTCTCTCACACTCTCTCTCCGGGACATTTTAACTTTTATTATTATTACGTATTATTATTGTTAGTTACGTATTATTGTTGTTAGTTACATATTATTATTATTATTAGTTACATATTATTATTATTATTATTATAATAAAGACAAGGTTTTTTGCCAAGACTACGACCCCAACGATCCTACTCTAGAGTTTAGTCATTGGACTCAACAAACCTCAATGGAAGAACGGATTGCAAATTCGTTAGCGGTGCGAAAAGTACATAACATGCTCAAGACAGATTTGGTCGAGCATCTATGGTTGAACAGAGCACGTGTCGATAATATGCCTGAAAACGATAGCGATGACGACCTCGGTGACTTCGTTAGCGACGAAGATGATTAGTTTGGTTTTATTGTATTTTTTAAGTATTATAGTGTGTGTTTTTTTTATTATGTTGTAATGTATATTTTTATATAATATATTTTTAAGTATATAAATGTATTTGTGTTAAAAATAAATAAATAAATAAATTTGAAGGATGCCCCAAAAAAGGATGCCTCACTCCCACAAAAAGGATGGTCATCTCTTTGGGGGAGGCACCGCCACATGGCGGAAGACGCCCCCATGTGGGGGTGCCTCACTCCCATTAGTCTTAGAAATATTTTGAACCAAATTTACATATCCTTGTTAAAATTCACCATTTGGCAGGTAATAATAACTAAAACCTAAACGTCGATGCATATTGAAGGATTGCATATCCGTCATGTTGGTTTTAGAGAGAACATTCGAAGTTCAATCCCTACAATAGTAAGAAAAAAAACTTAATTTAAACGGAAAATTCTTTGGCGGGGTGGATTAGTTGGTTAAGACACTGCCATCCGAGCAAGCTGATAACTGAGTTTAATTTACCTTTGAAACATCCATAGTATTTATAGATTCATAATTACAAATTACGCAAGTATACATATAGAAACCACTAGAGACCATATCCCATTAATTTATACAATTAGATTAGGTTATACTAAGTTAACATAATATAAAGGGATAAATGCACAACATTGAAACGGAAGTTGGACAAATTTACAGAATTAGCTATGTTCAACAAAAGTTACTATTACTAGAAACATTCTCCCATTTGTTGACATAAAGAGTAATGTTTTACCTGATGACCGGTTACATCAGGTTATTTTTGACTTTTTTCTATGTTTGACTTTTTCTTTAATTCACATACTTATTGTTATTCTTAATCACATAGATTTTAACCAATCCATCCATCCACCCTCTCAAGCACCAGCCACCCTAGCCGACCACTCTTCGCCAGTAAATCCCCTTCCTTCCTTTCTATCACCTAGCTTCCTTACTTCCGATTAAAATGGCAGAATCCTCTGATTTCAAATCATATTCAATGAGTTGTTAGTTGAGTCTGTTGACCAGGGGTCAAACTTGATAATCTTCCTCGATTTGCTTACTTGTTCCATCTATCTGTACGACCCTCTTTTGTATCGATCTGAATTTTATTCAATTTATTCGACCCAAAATTGCAAGGGTTTTGTTCGTGGGATGATGATTCTGATTAGGTTCACGGTTTGTATTATCTGATTAGTTGATTTTTATTGGTCGTTACCTTTTCCGCCAAAGTTTCTCGACAACTATTGTTACGGTTGAAATTCTTGAAGAAAACGATTAATTGATTCAGAGTTTTCTTGGTAATTAGTTATAGAAAACAGTTGTTCAAGGTTCATCATTAGGATTTTTTTGCTTCTCTTTTTATTGCCTGAGCTGTCCATAGTTTTAAGATTTCTGGATAACGCATCATTCATAAAGAGCCACGAGGTCTTTCTTGTTGGGATTAACCGGATGTATCTATTTGCCGAGATCTTTGTGATTAAGAATAACAATAAGTATGGTGAATCAAAGAAAAATTCAAATGATTGACGTTTGGTGTAAGCTTCCACCAATTTTTACTTTCTTAGTTCATGATTTATTGAGTTGTATATGCCATTTCTTTTCCTAATTCTATACTAATTTGCCCACTAATATCTTATTGGCGGGGTTTTAATAAAATTGAATTTTCAATAAAAAAAAAAGTCAAAAACATTGGAAAAAGTCAAAAATGACCAGATGTTACTTTTTATGTCAATAAATGGAAGAATGTTTCTAATAATAGTAACTTTTGTATAAGATTACTAATTCCGTGAATTCGTCCAAAGTTCTTTTCTATGTTGTGTATTTATCCCTAATATAAACTCTAACATTAGCGAGAGGAAAGATGAATCTCAAATTGGAAGGTAAGTACCTAAAATAAAGTTGAAAAGGAAAGAAGCAAGTGAAAGGGTGGAAGAATGTTGTTGAATAAGACAACATATTACGACCGAACCACAAGGATGATAACCTAGTGATAAAAGCTTGGTCTTTAAAGGTAAAAATACCTAAAAGTTCTAAGTTCGAATCCTAAGGAACAAAAATTAATATACCCCTTATGGCCACAGAATTTCACCCGAGATGGCTTCGGGCTACCCACAAAGCGAGTAGTAGTCTTGGATTAATCGGCTCGTAAAGCAGGTTGGATATCTGGGGAAAAAATAAAAATAGAGCAATGACATATCGACAACTGCACCAAGAATGACACATTTGCTATTGGAAAGGTGTCGGAAGTTTCGATTGTGACGACACATAAGCCAACAACATGAGAGGGGGGACGGGTGGACCTAAATTAATTTATACTAGCAAGATGTTTGCGGGATGCATTGAGATAAATATATTCTGAAACTTTAAACTACATAATGTAGTGTAATTTCTTAATAATATATTGTGTTTTTTTTACGATTGTTATTGAGGATGATAGAAAAGAGTGAGAGAAAATATGTTATAAAACACAATCGACAAACTAATGTTTTGCTATATAATAATTATTAATAAATTAATATAAATAAGAAAATTCAAGTAATAGATAATTAATTATAATGTTTAAATGTTGTTAAAAAAATGGTTAGAAAAAGTCAAATAAAAGTTTTAAGTTGTTAACCATACCATAAATTTCTCACTTTTTTAATTAAACTTTATCTATGTTTTAGTTTAAACTTTTTGCTTAAAAGTTTTAAATTATCATTGAATAGCTAATAGTTACTTTTAAAGTTTATTAATTATTTGAATTTTTTAGATATTTTTTATGTGTTATATATATACATATATATAATTTTTTATTATTTTAATGATATTTTTTTTTTGAACGGTAATGAATTGGATTTAACGGCATGCATGCCTCTTCATTGTCCAGAAGTAATCAACCAGTCACCAAGCACGGTCAATCCTAAAGAGGGCATGACTGGCAGGGAAAGGTCCAACTACCGTTCCCGAGAAAACCAGCCATTCATCATAAAAAAAACCCCGCACCCCACTCCTATGGCAATACCGGCGGAGTGAGAACATCCCAAATATGCCTCCCAAGGGTATCGAACCCGTGACCACAAGGGGCAGGAAGACATAATGGGCCACATGTCCACCATTTGATCTAAAGCCCAGGGACTTATATGAATGATGTTATACTGCTCTTTAATTCCGTCTGACCGGTAAGAAGACCGATTCGATGTCCAGTCTGATCGTGAAAGCATTGTCACATATAATTTCATTTTAGACCTTGAAATGTTTCATTTTTGGCCATATTTTTTTTTTATCAGTTGTCACAATTTTAATCTTAAATTTACTTTTTCTTTAGACCTTAAGTTTGCTTTTCAGTTTTTGTCATTTGTTTTTTTCTTTCAATTTTGTTAATTTGACTTTTAATCTTATTTCCGTCTTTACTTAAAACTTAGACTTTTATTTGACATTTTTTTTAACCATTTTTAATCGGCCACGACCAATATAAACCTCATTTAAGTCGATCTTTAAGTAATTGTTGACGAAACAATGCAACGACTTTGAAATACTGAATGAAAGAAAGTGAAATCTAAGACCTTTTTAAATGATCGATCCATGTCATACTATACTTTGAGGCTTTATTATACGTATAGTAGGCATGTCAAAACCTTTATCATTAATTAGATTCAATTGTATAAGTCGTCGATATTTTATGAACAAAATAAGATAAGAACAAATAACAAATAAATTAAGTGGTGGCACATTCACAGTTTCACACCTCTCTTGGATCTACAAAAAGAGGTCTTGTTTGTGGGATTCTTGTGCTCGATTCATTAACACTTTCTCTATCTTCACTTTTTAAAGCCTTTATGCACCACAAATCCTCTAGACATGAAAGGAACCTCCAATGTGGGATGTGAGGTCTCACTCTCTCATGATAACTCCCAACCTCAGTCACCACAATCTTGCAATCCGCATCCACCCGAGCCATGTTGTGCACATACTCGCAAAGGGCTCGCACCATTTTCCCGGACACTGGCCCTTCTTGGTGCACTCCATACATGAAATAAAACCCGAATGGCTCAAAGAAATTGCACAATAATGTTGGCATGTTAAAGCATGCAAACGCTTTATCCATCACTTTTGACACCTCGGAGTACACCAAACATGATATCGGAGCTTTTCCAATTCGTAATTTGAATAAACCTCCGCTATTCCAAACGCTTAACATAGCCCAATTCTTTGGAAGATCGCCGCCATTTAGTCCAAATTGATCGCGTTCGCCTTGATCACATGCCACCCATGTGCCTAAACTCCACTTGTTTCTAAGCACTTTATCAATGTCCGAGGGAAAAAACTCGGTCATACCCATATATCTACGGTACAAATACTCCGCATTTTCTTCATTAATCTTAAAAATATCGATCTTCGATGACATTTTGAGGGGACGTGATCTCACAGGATGAACGAGGATAGCCGGTGTCCTAAATTTAACATAGTGGAGTTTATTTACAAAGAGATTAACCGAAGCATTGTTATCTTTCTCTGTTGCCATGTATGCATAGTCCACTTGGTTCCTAACGAACCATTCTTCTAAATGTTGCACAAGACGCGAACCAATGCCTTTACGACGGTGAAGTGGTGAGACCCTTAGTCCTAAAATGTAGCCAACTTTAGACAAGTCTTTCATTGTAACAACTTTGATTGAACCTTGAATGGCACCAATTAGTTCATGGTCCAATTCAGCAACCTACAAAACAAGCATGCCACTTATAACTTACTTTGAGATAATGAAATACTCCTCTCTTTTTTTTAAGATAAAGATTGAATGTACAAGTTTACCAGCATGATGTACATGGGACTATTGCGAATTCTTGAGATGGGGTCACCCATGGTATCAGTGAAAAGAAATACATGTTGTGATGGTCCTACTTCACATCTTTTTTCAAGTAGTTCAAGTCTTGCTCTATCAACACCTCCATCATAGCTTCTAACCTTAATCTCCTCAAATGCCATATTTTTTGCACTTTAACAAGAAAAAACTTAATAAAAATATTATGTACATATACATATACACATATATATCTCTATATCTATATATATATATAAATGAAAAAGGGTATTTCCGTAAGTTTAGATATGGACAATTAATAAGTAGACTAGGGTTTAAAAGAAGAAGATTTTGGAGGGTTTAGGGACTTTAGCACATACATTAATTCAATTGTCTTGAAATCAAATGGGGTAAGGGGTTATTGATTTATAAGGTTGTGGGGGTATGCTCTCTTTAAACCATCACCATCGAACCCAAACATAAAGGCTGTAAACACTTTATCTAGTTTAATAATGGTGTCATTTTTAAATTTAAAGGTTGAGATAGTAGGATGATATTATTTTAGTTGATATGTTTACTTTTTATTATTATTATTTTTTAACGGTAAATTTGGGTTTAGCGGTATGCCTCTTCATATACCCAACTCTAATTCCATAGGAAATTTATTTTGAGAAAACCCCTGTCTCCATTCTTGGAGCATTTTGCCCACACCAAGATTTATACTCAGGACCTCCAGGTCTCAAGTCCCCCAAATATCAATCCATCTATTGATGGTTGATATGTTTACATATTCATAAAAATATAAGTTGATATGTTTACATATTCATAATTAAAAATATATTGACATTCAAACTAATGAAGCGTATGTAGCATAATTTTAGTTTCACGGAATTTTTCTAAATTATAAATCACGCAAGTTAATCTTGAATTTCTTGATTTCTTCCATTTTTAAATTCTTCAACATTTACCGCTGACCGTAGTTTACTTATTGTGACAATATAATTAATGAATCAACAATATATAAGTTCAAAGTCACATCATCCTCTGTTTGTTATCTTTATATGGCTTACAATAATTTTTGTATTTATATATTATTATTATTATTATTAAAAAACCGGGATATGATACAGGAAATTTACTGATTATATGTGTATTATCTCTACTACGTTAGAAATCATTTGGGTTTAATTAAGAGCTTAAAAATAAAATTTGATTTATATCATTGCAAATCAAATTCATATTGATTGATCGACTCTTAATATCACTTTATATCTCTCATTTTATACCATCACCATTGACGACCACTACTAATGACCATGTGCCATCAACAAATGGCGGTCGACGACACCAAAGTGCCACCACCTCTAGACGATGTTCCTTTTAATCTAAAAAAATTGGAAAAGCGAGCATTGTTGCACATTATATATGCATGTACGTGCAATGCTAGTAATTAACCAATTAGATATCATAATAGCGTTTCTTTAAATTTCCTATCTATATATGATATGTTCCTTTTAGTTAGCTTAATTAAGGTGAATGGAGCGAGTAATATAATTTAATTTCTTCTTTACAAGATTTTATATATAGGGTTGTAATCAAATGAAAACTAGAAAAATATTGAAAACCAATGGACAAATCTCAGCCACATATTTTTCCCAACTTCTTTCCCTTTTTTCTTTTTAATTTTTTTTTATTATACCTTGTTTTTTTCATCTTTAATTTTTTAAAATTTTTTAATATATTTTAAAAAAAACACCCACTCAAAAAATTTTTTTTTTTTTTTTCGAATGATGATACGGTACGGGCGTAGCCCTTAGCCAAACGGAAAAAGATTTATAGAGGAGGGAAAAAAAAGGAAAAATGTGTGGTTGAGAAATATCCCTTAGCTTTCACCTTAATTATGGTTTACAAATGAACATTTACCTTTATATATAACCAAAATTTTATTTTTAACATAGCCAGAAAATCAGCCAAACTATGAATCAAAACTGGACAACTGGTATATATCTTTAAATCATGAATCAAATTTAGTATCAATAAAAGGTGGTAGACAAAAGGTGAATAATAATGGTGCATGTTTGTTTGTCTTTAGTACCGATATACTATATAAATCAACATAAAGTAAAATTAGAGGTAGCCACCAACGTTAGAAAAACCTCACCCCCTTTGACACGTCCATCATTTTAATCTTAATTATGTCATGGTTT
Organism: Solidago caesia; assembly: GCA_028566075.1. NCBI lineage: Eukaryota > Viridiplantae > Streptophyta > Magnoliopsida > Asterales > Asteraceae > Solidago > Solidago caesia. The sequence continues at coordinate 4,003,760 of JAOXNX010000035.1, forward strand.
AAGGCTTTAAGCGGCCAATATAGTATGTATTTGCTTTATGTAAATATTTATATCTATATATAATAAACTAGATTATATCCCGTGTTAACACACGAGACACCTTTAAAGAATATTTTAAAACTGGAAACTTAGAATAAAACAAAAGTTATAACGAATTATTAGTTGATTAATTATAATCTAAAATAAAATAAAAAGTCGTTTCTTTTGTGAGCATCGGTCTAATATATGGAAGAAATATTTTATAAACAAAAAAGAAAAAAAATAAATTTCTCATTTATTTGTTTTTTTATTTTTCATCAATAAATAAATAAATAAATAGAAATTTAAGTAAATAGGATAACGTTAAATAATTTACTTTTTCTTCTTCTTTTTTTTTTTCCAAAAAAATTAAACTTTAAAAACACAACATATGTTATATTAGATTAAAAAAACTAATATCTTGATTTGTTTCAATATATAGACTAATAATAATTAGGTATTTTATAATAGTATTTTAATTTTTGAGTTTTAATAATGTCATATATATGTTAAATCTAAAATTAAATATAGAAATGTGCTTTAATCTAATGTTGAATTGTAGACTTAAAAATAGTTATTATACATACAAACAATGTGTCACCATTAAATTCATACATATACAAAATAATTTTAAAATCTTAATTTCTTTCCTTAATGAAACATGGTTAGTAAACTTAAATTTAAATATTGCAAACATGTAGGAGGTTTTTAATATAACTAAATATTCATAACAATCTTATTTTATTGGAATAAATATTCATAACAATCTTATTTTATTGGAATTAATTTTGTTTGGTTAAAATAAATGGTTGATTAAATTTAGAATAAATATTAAGGTTAGAATATATGAGCAAATTAGATATCATGTGATTAGTTTTAAATTTATTGAGAAAAGAGGGTGTTTCCTATAATATAGAGAGAGAAATGATAAAAGTTCAATTCGACATTATAATTTAATAAAACTATTATTATATATAAGGTTTAATATTTTAATCTCTTACATAAATTTTTTGTTAAAATCTTCCTTTATTCTTAATTAATACTCATCATCATCGAGCAAGTGGTGACTGTCTTTTCTTATTTTCAGAACCCTTTTTTTTTTTGCAAGAACCGTGAGAATTCACATGTGAAACGTTGTAAGAATTCATGTTGTAGAAGAATTAATTTTCAAAACCTTATATATATCCGTTTGTTCACATGTGAACAGAAATGTGAATAAATTCATTCACATGTGAATGAGTTTTAAAAACTTATGATCCAACACATAATTTAGAATATCTCATGATTCTTGATAAAAAAAAAGTTGCGTAAATAAGAGTCTCCTTGATATATATATATATATATATATATATACACCACTATAATTACCATACACCACTAAAACCGTGAAATGCACAGTATTTAAAATATATTGTACATGTCCATATTAACAATTAGCTTAATACCCGATCGGTAACCGGGTAAAAAAAATAAATTTATATATGTATCATACATTTCAAAAAAAATATACGTCAAGTTATTAGAAGATGTATTGTGAAACAGCAAAAAAGTCTTATTGTTTAATTTTTTTTAAAATAAATGTATAGTATAATAAATTGAAATTTAATATGATAAATTAAAGATAAAGTTAACATAAAATTTTAACACATGTATGTTTTGGGGTATATTATATATAGAGTGGGTTTGGTATAAAAAAAGAATAAATTTCTATGAATCTTTGTGTAGATTAAAAAAACTCTTATTGAAAAAAAAAAGCAATTTATAATTTGAGAAAAAACGTATACCTAAGATAATTATACAAAGTATTTACTCTTGTATTTAAAATGATGAGTATTTTTTAAAAGATGGGGATATGTACACAGCTCTTTTAAGGTATTGTAAATGTATGATTAAGTAATCTATAAATAAAAAAATAGTTATTATACATACAAACAATGCGTCACCATTAAATGCATACATATACATAATAATTTTAATATCTTAATTTCTTTCCTTAATGAAACATGGTTAGTAAACATAAATTTAAATATTGCAAACATGTAGGAGGTTGTTAATATAACTAAATATTCATAACAATCTTATTTTATTGGAATTAGATTTTGTTTGGTTAAAATAAATTATTGATTAAATTTAGAATAAATATTAAGGTTAGAATATATGAGCAAATTAGATATCATGTGATTAGTTTTAAATTTATTGAGAAAAGAGGGTGTTTCCTATAATATAGAGAGAGAAATGATAAAAGTTCAATTCGACATTATAATTTAATAAAACTATTATTATATATAAGGTTTAATATTTTAATCTCTTACATAAATTTTTTGTTAAAATCTTCCTTTATTCTTAAGCAATAACCATCATCGTCGAGCAAGTGGTGACAATCTTTTCTTATTTTCAAAACCTTTTTTTTTTTTTTGCAAGAATCGTGAGAACTCTTAAATTATGCATTGAATCACATGTTTTTAAATTTCATTCGCATGTGAAACGTCGTAAGAGTTCATGTTGTAGAAGAATTAATTTTCAAAACCTTATATATAGCCGTTTGTTCACATGTGAACAGAAATGCGAATAAATTCATTGACATATGAATGAGCTTTAAAAACATATGATCCAATACATAATTTAGAATATCTCACGATTCTTGATAAAAAAAAAGTTGCGTAAATAAGAGTTTCCTTGATATATATATATAGGGTTTTGCTAAACAAAGCCCTAAGGGCTGTATATAAGGTGCATTAAATAGTTGTACACTTACCATCAAATTTAGGGGATGGGCTTTTGATATGGAAAGTATAATTTTTTTATGTACGTTAAGTGCAGCCCTAAGGGCTGCATTTAGCATTTTCCATATATATATATATATACCACTATAATTTACCATACACCACTAAAACCGTGAATTGCACAGTATTTAAAATATATTGTACATGACCATGTTAACAACTAGCTTAAAACAGGTAGGTAACCCGGGTAAAAAAAATAAATTTATATATGTTTAATTTAAAAATAAAAATAAATGTTTAGTATAATAAATTGAAATTTAGTATGATAAATTTAAGATAAAGTTAACATAAAATTTTAACATATGTATGTTTTTGGGTATATTATATATAGAGTGGGTTTGGTATAAAAAAGAAGAAACTTTTTATGAATCTTTGTGTAGATTAAAAAAAACTCTTATTGAAAAAAAAAACTATTTATAGTTTGAGAAAAAACGTATACCTAAGATAATTATACAAAGTATTTACTCTTGTATTTTTTTATATATGATGAGAATTCTTTAAAAGGTGGGGATATGTACACAGCTCTTTAAAAGGTGGGTATTGTAAATGTATGATTAAGTGATCTATAAACAAAAGTGGTGGTGTATATACCCCTACTCGTTTTAAAAAACTTAAAAATAAAAATAAAAATACTACATCTGATATAATTACTTGACCTTTAAATTAAATAGTTGATTTTGATTTATTACGATAATATGCGAATAAAACATTACACATTTTAATCTAATTTTATTTAAATCATAAACACATATGATTTATGGGTTGTTTGACTTACTTTATTTACATAAGTTATCTGTATTAACTTTTGTGTTACCTAATAGTCATAACCCATCTACTTTTTAGCTTATTTAAGTCAAGTATATTAATTTTAAAAAGTTTATGTTAAGGAACTTCATCAAGAAAAAAATGAGTTTCCTCAAAGTTATTTTTCAATCAACCGTTTAATAATCAAACACAGTTAATTAAAGTTTTTTAATACTATTAACTTAACATCTATTAGTTTTCTAAAATAAAATCACCACATAATGTTATGAACATTCTAAAATACTAATGTACACAACAAAATTTTAAAATAACCATCTTTGGTTTAAATTTATAATGAAACTCATTAAGTTGTAAAGTGATAATGAATATTGTCTAATATAAAACAATCCATAATTTGTTACTATTTTGATGTAAAGTGATAATGAAATTCATTAAGTTGGTAATTTAACAACCATCTTTAGAATAACGTTTTTATATTTTGTTTATTTTTATATCCTAAACTTAATTACTACAATAAAAGAAATATATAAACTCAATTACAACATCGTTTGTAGGTTATAAATAGATTAATATATTTTAAGATTTTACTATTCACGGTCTTATGTAGTAAAATGTTATACATAAAAATAACTTCCCTCTACATATAATTTTAAGATTTTAATAGAGATTTTTCTAGTTTGGACCTCAATAAATGTTTCCGGTCCAAATTGGAATACTTTCCAATCAAACCCTTAAAAAATATATATAGTTATTGTACTTGCAATTAGAAAGTATGCATAACCGTTTTTTAATCTTTTCTATAGCAGTTTTTTCTTTAAAATTGTTCGAAGTATAATATAATAATACGAGTACGCTACAAGCCTACAAGCGAAACCAAAAAGGACTTGCTACTAACCAAATGCATCTTAATTTGGGATTGACAATTTTAAAAAAAATTGTTGCATTGGCGGATCCAGGATTGAAAGTAACTCGTAACACAATTTTTTTTTTATCACTAGCCTTGTAACGGTGGAAAGTAACGATAACGATTAGATTGTTACAGTTTTTAGCAATTTTTAAGAGCTTTTTTTTTTCTCTTTTGATAGTTTACATTTCTCATTTAGTTACACAAGTACGTCTTTATAAGTTTTGTTGCTAGGAAAATCTTTCGAAAGTTTAGAATTAGTTACATTGACCGGTATCTCATATTTATTTGACCCGTAACACCAATAAAAAATACATCATTTAAAAACAAAAAAAACTACATGAATTTAGTAGACCTGTAGCTCGAGCTACCCCTATTTTCTATGTTGTTCCACCATTGAATTGTTGAAATACATTATACATAGCTATAGGAAAAGCACGGTATTTTATTTAAAAAATAAAAAAAATTACTTAATAAAAGGCCTCGGAAAAACAAAATATTTTTTTAATAAATACATGTCATTATACTTATATATACTAGTCTTAATAACCGTATGATGTACGAATTTTGATTATATATATTGTATAATACTTCTTTATATATAACTAAGAGAGGATATGGTTGATCCTATGTAGCACTCCTCTGAGCTCGCCACGTCATCTTTTTCCTACGTGGCGTCACCATATTGATTCGAGTGACACATCAGCCGCCACGTTAGTACCAAATCTGCATACATCAGCTTCCACATACGCATCGCCACGTCAGCTTTTTCCTATGTGGCATCACC
>JAOXNX010000035.1:4096372-4109418 GCA_028566075.1 Solidago caesia
TTCAGTAATGAGAAAATAATTGTTTTATTTGTTTTACTTTAATACTTGTTTTATTTGAACCAAAACCTATATATATAAGATTAGTAAAAGGTTAATTTGAGAACCAAAAAAATGTCAAGAAATATGAGAACTTTTATTGTAATTTTATAAACACGATTTTTGGTAGTTCATAAATCAATATATTAATTACATTCTATATTCTACAATTAATAATTAATATTGGCTTTAAATCCTAATGCTAATAAATATCTTGATATATAAAGTTTTATTTTTTGTAATAATTATAATTAATGGTAGTGATTTTTATCAAAACTGGTTAATGAATGTCACAATTTGTATTTACCACTTACATAAATAAGGACTGGAAATTTAATACGGCCAACGAAAGACTATCGGTCAAACACAATCCACAAACAAAGTCCAAGAGGTTAAGAAAAACATAAATAGGCCAATAACTCATAAAATGAAGCGTTTCAAGGTCCGAAAGATGACCACATCCCCTACGAAAGTTTTACAAAACGTTCTCTTCGTTTCAATAGTCATTTTGATTGATCATCCGCCTAAAACAGGGTCTCGTAGTTCAAGTTATAATCATTTTAGTAAAGCTCATTTTCTCACGCGATCTTGAGCCTCTAGAAACAAAAGAGTCTGTTCTTCCACACTTGGGTCTTCATCAATTACCCTTAATGAAATTATTTTTTGTTTTTTAGTTTATTTTTTTTATTAACAAGGGCAATTTAGTCATTTGAGTCCATGTAAAAATAAAATGAATAATTGATCTTTTTTTTATAACGGAATAATTGATCTTTTATTATTTTCATTTTGTATAATATGATTAAACTTTAATTTGCCAAAAAGATTTTCAAATACATGTTATCTATACAACATTATAAATCATTTGGAGGGTGTCTTAATTTTCAAAATTTTTAAACATTTCCTTATATAACATATCATTTAATATTTGTATTATTTATATATTAATTGATTATATTATTTTTATATTAATTTACACAATCAATTTTAACTATTCAAACAATAATACAAAACACATTTTTTTTTATATACCTATGTGTTATGCAGTCTAGAACTGGCAGTCGGCGAAGCGGCGGCCGGCCACCATCACCTTTTAATGCATGTACTGAATGAAGTTTACGAATTTCATATACACTATAACTTAAATTTTTTGAAAAATTATTCATCATCGCGCATCGCGCGGGTACATTCCTAGTAATATTATAATATAAAGAGAGAAGAGTTGAGAGAGAATGAGAAACCAATGCTATTAATGAGGGATTTTTAAGCTAACAACAGAACGTTATATTTATAAGCTAATAGTACAAGGAAGATTATAAAGAAATACATACAATCTAATATGGAAGTGAATATTCATATAATTTTTAATATTACAGTATTCCTCATTGGATATCCACACTTTATTATACACTATCAATGTTGTGCTTGATGCCTCATTAAAAACCTTACCGAGAAAAATCCAGTGGGATAAAAACTCAGTAAAAGGAAAAATAGTGCAGCGCGTATAATACTCCCCCTCATATTAACATATATTCTTCAATCGTCGCATTCTAATATTATATGCAAGTTGCTCAAAAACTTTTGATGGTAAAAATTTTGTGAACAAGTCCACCAAGTTCTCGCTTGATCTAATTTGACAAATATAAATCACGCCATTCTTTTGAAGATCATGTGTCGAGAAAAACTTCGGTGAAATATGTTTTGTTCTATCTCCTTTAATATATCATTCTCTGATTTGAGCAATACATGTAGCATTATCTTCATACAATATTGTTGGAGTTTCCTTGATTGACTCAAGGTCGCATTCTTCTTGAATATGTTGAATCATTGATCTTAACCATATACATTCTCGACCAGCTTTATAAAATGCAATAAGTTCAGCATGGTTCGATGATGTAGCTGTAAGTGATTGCCTGGTTGATCTCCATGAAATTACAGTGTCACCATATGGGAAAACATAACCTGTTTGTGACTTTGCTTTGTGCGGGTCTATTAAATATCCACCATTAGCATATCCGACCAACTTTGACTTCGAATTCCTTTGATAAAACAACCCCGTATCACGTGTACCACGGAGATAACAAAATATGTGCTTGATTCCATTGTCGTCGTGTTGGCATCGAAATATGTCTTGCTAATACATTTACAGAAAATGCAATATCCGGACTTGTATTATTAGCAAGATACATCAGAGCTCCAATTGCGCTTAGATACGGTATTTCAGAACCAAGAACTTCTTCATCACTTTCTTTAGAGCGAAATGGATCATTTTTCCGATGAAGTGATCTAACGACCATTGGCGAGGTTAATGGATGAGCTTTGTCCATATTAAACTTTTTCAACAATTTCTCTAGGTTAGATGGCGAGCGGTTGCTCAGCACAATGCTTCAATCCTACTTTTGTCGATGCAGTTGCAGTTCCTGAAGTTGATATGTTAGATAAAGTGGACAAGATATGTGTTGTAGCTAGAGGCGATGGTTGTGTTGATGTAATCAACATAGAGTCAGAATTTAAAGCTGCAAAATCGCAGGATTCTGCTGAACCAAGAAAAAAAAAAGTCAATTAAAGTTCACAAAACCCGAAAATCAAGATCAAAATAAGAGAACCGGGTTGCTTTTAGATTCTTCCTTTGGAGGGCATACTGCTGCAGTGTCTTGTGTCTAAGCTGTTGACTTTTAGTCTTAAATCTCATTATTCCTTTACAAAGTTGAAAATCATTTGCTGACTTTTAGTCTTAAATATCATTCCATGTTTCCAAAATTGATCATCACTGTAACTTCCAAACATGAAGGCAAACACTTTTATATTGAATTTGCTTCTTTGGTAACATTTCTGTATCAGTTTTGGCATTAAATAGTAAAATAAACATATTTGTCCATTAAGCCATCACAAGACTTGATATTGGAAGACGGACTTTGATATTAGTTGACTGTGTATAAAACTATATTTATAATAATCCGCACATCGTGCAGGTAAAAGAACTGGTATATATATATATATTATTATTATATTATATGTAAAAACACACATTATATTATTCATTTATTGTGTATATATTGTTTTTTAATTTTCTTTTAATCATCATCGCCATGTCTATTTAATCACCTGTGTATATATATATATATATACACACACATTATATTATATTATTAATTTATTTTGTATATATTATTTGTTATTTTCCTTTAATCATCATCATCATGTCTGTTTAATCACGTGTATATATATATACACCCACACACATTATAGACTCACACACACACGAAAAAAGAGAAGGAATAGAAAGAAATTAAAAAAGAAGAAATAAACTCATCTTGACATAGCATAATGAATTCCCCTAGATTACAAAAAGGTTTTATTTTATAAAATACATTTTTTATAAATCGTTGTAGGGATAAAAAAAAAAAAGAGAAAAACAATATTCTAAAATGTATGAACAAAAACGATATTCTATAAACGTTGCCTCCTCTAAATCCACCTCTAATCATAACCTTTTTATAACCATTTTGAAATGGGAACAACATATATGCTTCACCTAACAAATTTTTATTTTTCAAAATTTTTTGCATGCTTATATCTTAACCCTAACCCAAATCCAAACCCAACCCATTTACTAACTGTGTCAAAATTTTAAAATCTAAACCCAACCCACTTAATAAACAGGTAAATCAAAATCTACATAATAGTTATTATATGTTGAGATTTTCGATATATTAGATCCACATAATAAATAATAATGGCAATAGGGGTTTTCCCTAAAAATGGGTTTCCTATAGAATTGGAGTTGGGTATATGAAGATGCATGCTACTGAGCCCAAATTTACCGTTCAAAAAAAAAAAGATACACATTAAACATTAAGATAAAAATATAAAAAAACATAAAGGAGTTACAATATTTGGAATTAAATGTGAATTTACTATATTTAGTTTTCCTATTTTTACTTTTAAAGAGTCGGAGGGTTGTAAACATGTTACAAAGTCAATCCAAACCCCACCACTTATTTTATGTTGTGTCGACTCATTTATGACCCAAACTACTTTAACTTCAACCCAAACTCACTCCTACACAACCACCAATGACTATCATATAAAGTCGGTAGTCGGCGAAGCTGGGTATCGATCGTCACTACCAACCTTTTAGTTGCGTATCTTCACTAAATAACTTAAAATATATTTGGTTACCGTGCATTACATGAACACAGTTCTAGTAATTAATAAAGGATTATTTTTAAAAATCTAAAACGTTATTTAAAAATTAAATTAAAATTTTATTTTTAATTTAAAATTTAGTCAAATATAAAACGTAAAAAGTGAAACGAAGATACGGAGGAGAGAATCGTAGGGCCGTGAGGAATAGTAATCTTGTCTCGTGGATTTGGACCCACCACGTGAAACCCACCCGTGGATGCCCTTTTTTTCAAACAAAATAAACATACACATGCAATTGGTCTATCTCATTTTTATTCCACAAACAGAGAACATCGTCATGTAAAAAACAAAAAAAAAAATGGGAACCTATTGGATCCATGTACTTAGTACTCAAAGCGCACACCGTATAAAATTCATGTCCGATGAAACACCAATAAAACTCATGCCCAGTGAAGTATCAATTGATCGGTAGAACATCGTCATGTAATAATATAAAGGAAATGATATATCCTCTTAAAAATTAACCTAATAATTGTTTTAATAACTTGATTGCATGACAATTATAATCTACTGATTCTCTCTTCTAATTACATTTTGTATCATTTTCCTTAATATAATTAAGGGTGGTGGGTGTGAGACGCGAGTAGCATGCGGGTTGAAGGGCACCCAAGCGGCTACACCGCCTTCGGTCAAATACCCGCATGAAAGGTTAAGATCTAATTTACTTGGAATATGATATGATTTATATAATTGGTGGATTTGAGTTGGGAAGTCGCACTCTATCACACCCGCTATTCTCATTTTACTTTAAGGTATTTTATATGGAATTTGAGTTGGCATCATATTATTGGTGAGTGGCGAAGGTAAAAAAAAGGAAAAGAATAAATTGCATGAATAGTTCCCTTGGTTTTTCACGTTTATTTCATTTTTAAGTATTTTGCATGTATATTCTCTGAATCTACTGTTTTGTTGCAAAAATAGTCCATCTTTACACATCAATTGACTAATTTGGAGAAACCCTTCAAGCAATGAAACACATCTAGGGACTAAGCATGCAAACGATTTCGAAAAAGATAAATCATTCTTGCAATCAAAGGGTAATTCTAGGGACCATACGTGCAAAAATCATGATGATGGATGAAAGGTGTGAAATGACCAAACCATAAGGACTATCCATGCAGTTTACACATTTAATATGTGGGTTGTGTTTGAAATCGACATTTAGACCATCTTTAACCGTTCATCTCTTTCACATACACTTTTTCATGTCACTTCAATATCACATTCTCATCACCATCACCTTCTCTCTTTTTTTTTTCTTAATCCTTTACTTTCAAATTTAATATCCCACTATACCCTACAATATCCTACAATATCCAATCAAAATAAAACAAAATAAAACAAATAATATATATAAAAAGGAATAAACCCTATCTTAACCTCTTTCACGTACCTAGGTGAATACATTAACCTTCACCTCTTCACCAACTCCCCTTAACCTTTTACCTATGCCTCTTTTCTCTTCACCCATTCTTTTCACCTACCCCTTAAAGATGCTCTTATAATCCGTTTACAATCTATCAACCCGTTAAAAATAAATGATAGGAAAATCAAATATTATAAATTTAAATGTTTAGTTTCAAACGTTGTAAGTATTTATATATGTAAGAAACATAAAATACTTACAATATTTGAAACTATCTTAATATTAAATATGTATCTTCAAATTAAAATATTTTATTTTTATTTATAATTGAGTCGTATTATTAATTGTATGGATTTATTAACTTAATATTAACATAGGCTTATTGGGCCAAGACGATTAACCAATTTATTAATTCCCTAAGAGGGTTGGGTTTATGTTCAACTTTTCGACATGATTAACCAGTTTATTAAGTTCATAAATGGGTTGAGTTTTGGTTTAACTTTTCGACACGATTATTAATGAATACAAACGAATGAACACGAAAAAACCAATTTTCTTATAAACTAACATAAACACAGTTTTATATTCAATTATCTGTTCATGATTCGTTTGTTAAGTTCACAAATGAACACATACAAAGGCTCGTTGGTGCTTGTCAGTTTATTTACAACCCACTCAATACCTTTAATTTAGGGTCAATAAAAATGGTTTTCAGAAGCTTTGTATGGTATCAAAAAATTAAATAGGCCATATCCTATAAAAATTTGAATTGAACTTTTTAATTCAATATTCTCTAATATTTTACAAATAATATTAATTTGCAAACTAAATGAATAATAGTGAGTTGTCTTTTTCTTAAGTCAAAGTTTTTGGTCCTTAACCCTTGTGTTCTAATTTTCAACTTCAACTTTGTCCAAGTACATTCTGGTTTTTTCATTTTGACATCTTATGTAACCTTTTAAACTCTTGCATTTTTTTCATTTTTATTTTTAAATTTTAACTTTACTTAATTCATTTTGAGTTTATAAGGAAAGAGAAACCAATGATAACGATAAGATGAAAGTAATTTCTCTTTAATCTAAAAGAAAAAGGAAAGCATCACAATATTACCGATTACAAAAACAAAAAAACACATAAATTATCTATGATTAAACACCTATCTGTGTCTAGCTAGCTTAGAAATATAAAAAGTTATTCATATTCTTAAATAGAATCAAATTTATAAAAAAATTCATGTATTTTAAAACATGAGAAAAAAAATCTGAACATTTTATGTTTTTGTTATAGTGATAATATGAAAATGTTTATTTACCTTTTAAATAAAATAGAAACTTTAGAAACTAATAGTACCTTACTACCTAATGTCAAAATATATACTAATGATTCAAAAGTATTATAATACATAGGGTGGTAATTTCCGATACAACATGCGACACAACCTGTGACCCAATTAATACAAAATAAGCTGAGACTAAATGGGTTTAATTGGGTCATAAATGGATCGACACGACTAATACATTTATTACACATATACAATCTGCCAACTCATTCCCTCTAATCTAGTCTCAGACTAGAGGGAATTGGGCATTTTGGGGGAGGTGGGACTTGCGTCATATGACGCCATGTCATATCCCAAAATGCTACCACAAGATGGGGGAGCTGAGTGGTGCATCTAGCTTGGGTGGGGGGACTTGTGACAAATGACGGTATATAATTGCTTGAAAAGTGAAAAAGTGATGGAGTGAGAGAGAGAGAGTTGTGGTAACCCGGCGGTATAGGGAAGACACCTGAAACAAAAGAAAACACAAAACGCCCATAAGGGACAGTGTAGAAGGCGGCATGGAGGGAGGACACCCCTCAATCCGCTCCATTCTCTCTGGTCTAAATATCTTATTATCTTATATTTCTAAGTATTATTTAATGCGTATCTTTGAATACCATATACTTAATTATAATTATTTAATGCGTATCTTTGAATACCATATACTTGTTTAATTATAATTTGGTCATATTATTTATTGCGTGGATTCAAAATTTAAAAAGAATCTCAACTTATACTTTTTATCATGTAGCTTTTGATTTAACTTATGTTATACATTTGTACAGGTCGACACGACTAACCTGTTTATTAAGTCGATCGGTTTGGGTTTAGGTATATGAACACAATTATTAAATAGGTTGGTTTGGGTTTGGGTTTGGGTTTAGGTATATGAACGCATCAACACGCCAAACCGTAACCCATCAACCCGAACACAACACGATTGCCACCGTCAGTATACTATACCATTTTGACTTGTATTAAATATATTAAAAAACTTGATTAACTGAAAGACACAATTAAAACTCATTGAAATATCGATCGAAAACTTAGAACCATGAAGGTCGATCAATCATGTAATGTAATAGAAAACATGTTTGGTCTTTAACTCTACTCTTTTTTCAACTCTTTTCTTGTTTATAAGCACACTAACACTTTTGACACAATCAGAAGATCATTCTCATTGAAGTAGTATCCCTTGCTGGAAGCAGCCAAGCAGGTATGCGTACGGTTTGCATGATTGCATCACACACACACACACACACAAAACGTTTATCCAAATGGGCCAAAATGTCATAGTTGTTCTTTCTATTAAAACGTTTGGCCCATTGACATATCCCTCTTTTAGTTTAATTTATGGGTTGGTGACTTGGTTGTGTTTCTCCTAGTTGAGAAGTTACATTCATAATATTTGTACTCGGGCAAGTTTTTCTATTTGATACGCATCCTAGCTAATTACATTTGCAAGTTGCGATATAAGCTACTACAAGTTTTGGCTTGATCGTAGCGCATACTTACATTACACATACGCTCATTGTAAATGGGTGTTATTAAACTAAACGGACGAGTTTTTTCCTATTCAGGTTATCCGTGGAAGACTAGTCTTTTCGACACAGGTGTATGCGGCTTAACTGGGATATCCCGTCACCATTTCCTCACCTTCTATGGCCACCTCCAAGATTAATTCTATCTAACGGTATCGAACCTGAGACCTCTTTTAAAGAATTTAAAAATGTTAACCACTAGGCCACTTTAGGGATATGGGAATGAAACCAATTACTTAATTATAATATCAAGATGACTTTTAATATTTGGTATAAAGCTTGTAAAATACTGTTATTGTGGTATCTATTAAGTTAGGAGATTTTGTAAGTATTAAAATGCCCCTTCGGCGTTTAAGCTTCAACCAATTTCATATGTTTAGCCCATTTAGTTTTAGCCAAAAGTTAACTTTTATCTGCCTAGCCCGATATAAAATACAACTGAGGTTGAAGCCTTTTGAAGTAAATGGCCATCAAAATCTTACAGTTTAGATGAACTTTCTTGGTATGGTAAAAAGATCCATGCATGGTAACGTTTAAAGTGTGACTGCAAATGAAGATATAACAGATGAAAGCCTGTTTAACGACAATTAACAAATTATATTACAACATTAGTTTGGTTAATTTGCTGTTATGTTAACCTTTGTACAATTTGATTAATTAATTAAAAACATGAAACAGTGACTGCAAATAAAGTATACATTTTTGCTAATGAAGTTAAACCATGCAAAAATGTCCATAACTATTTTAAAAAAGAAATATGTGGATCCTACAAGAATAATAGGTCTATTGAATATTGCCCCTGGTAAGTGAGTAAGGAGGAGCCTTCATTCATATTTCTTTTCTATATTACGTCCCATCATCTCACTTTCTCCACTTCTCTCCTCTCTCTCTCTCTCTCTCTCTCTCTCTCGATCTCTCGAACACCAACCTCCCCACAATCAATCTTTCAATCAATCCAAAACCCCAAAAACGGAAATTTTTAATATTCTTACCTATGGATTTACCATCAGGATCTAGCGGGCCATCTGGTCCGTCACATCCTGATGGTACAACAGAACTTGCGGTTGGAAGATCAAGGTCTTCCGCAGCAACGACACAACCACCAAGTAGATATGAGTCCCAGAAACGTCGTGACTGGAACACGTTCTTGCAATACTTGAAGAACCACAAACCGCCTCTAACACTTGCACGGTGTAGCGGCGCTCACGTTATTGAATTTCTTAAGTACCTCGACCAGTTCGGGAAGACAAAAGTGCACGTGACTGGTTGTCCGTACTTTGGCCTACCCAACCCGCCAGCACCATGTGCTTGTACACTAAAACAAGCATGGGGAAGCCTCGATGCGCTCATCGGGCGGCTTCGGGCTGCCTACGAGGAGAACGGTGGGCAGCCCGAGTCGAACCCGTTTGGTGCAAGAGCCGTGAGGATATATTTAAAGGAAGTTAAAGATAGTCAAGCAAAGGCAAGGGGTATTCCATACGAAAAGAAAAAGAGAAAAAGAAGTGGTGGCAGTTCGGCTAGCGCCTCCGTAGCAACTACATCGACGGTGGATGATGATGTTGATGGTGGTGGTGGGGAAGGTGGCATTATTATTTCTAGTGAAGCTGCTCCTGTTACCTCCACAGGATAGTATTGTTTTAATAAATAAATTTTATATTATTGAGATTTTTTTTTCTTTTTTGGTAAGGCATTGAGAATTATTATTTGCAGAAAATTTTCGAATCATTATTATTAAAAATTGACAATTCGTAATAATATAATAGAATCTGGTACTATTAGTTATTAATTACTCGTATATATTATATATTTTGATCATTAGCTTCGGCTACACTCACATTTTGTCATTTTGAGAAATTATTTGTAGAAAATGTTTGATTTATTATTTGTATTTTCTTCACACCAACTCTATTTTTTAATTACTGGAGAAAACCTTTGAGCACGCAATTGTTATTGAATTACTTTGCCTTCCAAGCTAGATTTAACAATTTATAAGGTATGCTGGTATGCCATATTAATTTTTTAATCCGTGTAATTTAGGGATGAGCAAAAATCCCGAAAAACCGAAACCGAACCAGTACCGTATCGAAAATACTGTACCGACGGTTTTCGGTACTAATTTTGGTTCTTGGTATTTGTAGAAATCGGTTTCGGTACACTGTAATTGATGTGTTTCAATTGAGATTTTCAACTATTCAATTTTTTTGGGTACAATTCTAGAATCTCGAAATAAAAATCAAATCAAATTAAATTAAACAAAACAAACCAACCAAATCCGATAATTTCGTTTCGGTTCGAATTCGATTCAAAATCAAACCAAACCATTTTAAAGTTATATAGATTTTATGTTGGCGAAAAACCCCTTTCAAAATTTTTAGCAAATGGAAATTTTAATAGACCATTAGGAGTGAGGCACCCTCACATGGGGGCGTCTTCCGTCATGTAATAATACATTTATATATTTAAAAATACATTATAATAATAATAATAATATTCATTATATAACATTATATAACTAATAATAATATATTTAAAAATACATTATATAAAAATACATTATATTTAAAAATACGATGAAGACATTTTATATATATATATGAGAAATGATTTGGTTATATATATATACTAGCTTAAGCACCCGGGTAATACCCGGATAGTATTAAGATAGTTTATTTTAGTTATAGCAATTATGATGTAAATGTTCAATGTAAAAACTCAACAACATAACTGATTGCGTATAGCATTTATAATAGTATTCCATTCAAGTTTATTCCAATACATAAAACACAAATAGAGAAGTCCAAAACGATACGGATAATGAATACAAAAACGGTCAAATAAAATAAAAAATTAATGTCACAAACATATAAAGAATTGTATATGGTATAGACGATTCAAAATGCACCAAAATGAGAATTAAGATCCTTTAAAGTTGATATCAACTTGATGGGTCGCCTTTTTATACAGCAACCTATCATCGTAGTTGACCACATGACAGCGTCGCCTTTTTTAAACGTGGATCAAATTAGTTAAAAAAGACCTAATCAGAAACATTTTAACCCGAGACCCTATTTCCAATTTGGGCTAATTGCGTTGCAGTTTATTTCATTAATGAAAAAATGATATATTTTTCATAGCTTATGTAAAATGTATGAAAATTAGATGATTTTTAAAAGATTGAATACCAATTTTGGGAGAAATTTTGTGTCTCAACAAAGTTTGAGTTTTTTTTTAAAAAACAAAATGATATATTTTTCATATTATGATTTTTAAAAGATTGAATACCAATTTTGGGAGAAATTTTGTGTCTCAACAAAGTTTGAGTTTTTTTTTTTTTTACAACAAAATGATATATTTTTCATATTTCTATAAAATATATGGGATTGAACATATCCTAAAAAAATGTTATTCTTTTAAAAGATTACCAACAATGGAGAAGAATTAGGTTAGTATTAGCAAGTGGGTTTTATCAAAGAGTGTTGATAAGATCAACAATTATACAAAGATCAAACCTGATGCTAAAAATATAAGCAAAGTTGTTTCACCTCATATTCATATACCGACTGTTGTTGCAAGATTTATGAATAGCGTGAACAATTTAAGATTTATTATGGATGGAATTTTGATGTTTGTGTGAGATTGATATTTTTGATTGCGATGGATCATCTCTAGTAATAATATCATAATTTTGATTTGGGGATCCAAGCTAGTGAAAGGGGAATGCACGGCTATTTATGAAATTGTTAATGTTAATTATTATTATTTTATATTTTAATTTAATAATTGTGAACATGATGTCATAAATAAATTTTTTTAAAATAAATCTAATGAATGAAAGTGTTCTCATTGTGCCAAGTAGGATTAATTTAAGCTATTTTTTTGGAATGGACTTGTACTTTATATATGATAAAGATTGTAGATTTGATATTTGGTGATTGTGTTGTTGGGGATTAGGTTCCTTTAAATTGTAAAGGAAAACTGATGGTGGTGATGGACTGATGGTGTTCATAGATATAGATGTATGTATATCTTTTGTATATGTTTGGGATTTTGAATAAAAAAGTGAAATGGGAATTTTGAACAAAGTGTCTGTGTTGTGTCCAGGGAGAAGATAATGAAATGCCAATATGGCATTACATGTCATGATTGTGAATACGTGGAATTTCATATCAGATATTAATTCAATAAAATAATTTAAATAAAAAGAAACGGATAAAGGTTTAACCAGTAACCTGTTGTATTGGTAACCCAGACCCCAGAATAGATGTTTTTGTCAAGTTTAGTCCCACAAAGGACGCGTTTTTTGTTCGGATCCTAATAAAGCTATTTGGTACAAGTTGGAGTACTTTCCAAGCAATTAGCCCTATTTTAATTAGCAATCCAATTACAAACAAGCGTTCTATTGAAATATCCAATAGTTATATAAAATTTATAGTGACATTGATAAAATAAACAATTGGAATTATGTTCCATTTTTGTGCAGTGTTCTAAATTCCAAACGAGTAGTGTAACATGAGAAACCCAAATAGTGAAGAGTAGTTATTTGAGTATTGTTTCTAGTTTTCTTGTAACATGAGAC
>JAOXNX010000035.1:4113330-4127124 GCA_028566075.1 Solidago caesia
TAACATACCTTGTAGTGTTGGTGGTTGACTATTTGACTAAAAAACGCAATTTCAAAAATATTATTAAATTTTGCATACCTGCTATATTTTTCTGGATCCGCCACTGATAAAGATTAACCCACATATACAGAAGGATCATAAAGACTAAAACAAGATATATGCTATATATATATATATATATATATATATACACACACACAAAATCTTATATATAAATAATAAAACAAGGAAAACTAGTTTCAAAGGAAGAAATTAAGCTTAACAAACCTGGCAAACAATGGTACCGTCAGAACTAACTTTAGCATTTCCATAAGGACTAAGTTTGAGATCAACTATAGAAATCAGTCCATTTTTGAAAATCTTGTATAGATAATTAACTACAAAATCTTCACAAGATGGACACAACGCTTCATAGTAAACTGTCAACTTCACCTTTTCTTCATTATTGGCATACAATGGGGAAACATTCGTAGCAAATGAAACAATCAAAACAAGTAGTACAACAACAACAACATTTGTTCGGTGAGAATCCATGTTACATATGATGAACAAAAATTGTGGCCGGGGTGACAAAAATGAAATTATATATAGTGGTTTTGTATAGATATATAATGTTGGTCTTGGTGTTAAGTTTATTTACATAGTTGCCATTATGTATATTTCTCTTGTTTTAGGTGTTTGCGTGATGGATGAAGTTTCCTACTAAAAGGGTGAAACTGTCATTTTTGGGGAATTTGTTAGAGGTTTTTTCATTCATTGACTAGATTACAAAAAGCACCGATGATAAAGAGTCAGCTTATTCATTACCAAGAATGATACGTGTGTCCTTTATTTGAGTGTAGACTTTTATATATTAATAAATAAATTTATATTTATATATTTATATTTATAGTAGTAAGCAAAGATAAGAATAAGATCATAATATATGAGGACATTATTTATTATATATATATATATATTATGAACGTACGTTAGATAGCATCACATTAATTTTCAAGCTTCTTCATAGACTTACTAATATTTAAAAAAGGGTATATGGAGGGAACCTTTGATTCCTGGTACCTTAGTAGTATCTGATCACAACTCGTATTGTTACTGTGCCGGTGAAACACTTATTTATCATAAATTTAAATCCCTCATGTATGAGGCTCGCAAGATTCGAACCCTCGTCAAAGGCTTCGCATGAAAGACCTAAGGGAATGGTGGCGGTACCAGCTAATCTATGATCAATTGGTGACATACTAATATTTTCTGTCATGTTATCATCATTTTCATCTCGAAAGAATAAAGTGACCCACTTTTATTTCATATCGAGTACTAAGCGTCGGCAGTCGGCACAAAGATTACCCCGAACAATTCTAACGTCGAACCATCTGGCGTCGATCCCCTCTAGATGCCAACGTCAGACAATGCTGATGAACATGATCGAAGTCGGATGGTACCAAGTATGAACACGGTTAAAAACTACATTTAATTATCAAAATGTAATGTTACATTTACAAAATGGGATATACACTGCATTTAGTTAGATACAAAACATATGTTATAACATATGTTATAAGGGCGGAACTCTGATTTTCGTTTATATATACGCTTTATATAGAGCGTGAATGTCTATACAGATACAAAAGGTTACATTTAATATATTGATTGAACTTGGCTCTCCCAAACAAATTGGTCTTGACCCCCCGAAAAAATTGGTCATGTTCAGTCGATGATAACCTAATGACAACCAAATATCGCAAATTTCAGAAGAGATTGTCACTTTTTTAATTAATTTGCACGGCTTTTGGGCTTGGGCCAAGCAACCGCAACAAACCCAACTAATGTAGTATTTTTGGCCCGACACAAATACACTCAGTCTCGCACCATCAATCCATTATTCCATATTATGGAGGTTTACTAAATGGATTATTTGTTCAGGAAAAAAAATAAATTATATGGGTTTTACAGTTATATTTGGACTAAATTTTTTATTTATTCATCAAATTATGTTGTGATATAATATAGCTATACTATTAGAGGCTCTAATTTAGAGCATTAGTTTGCATAAAAAAAAAATTTGACGATGTAAAATAATCATACAATTCCTTACCAGGTAAGAAATTTACAAGTAAAAATTAAATGAAATAACTAATAATAGAAAAGGTGACAAACTGTTGTTCCTAAGTTACAACAAAAGATTCATTATTGGTAAGGTTTTTGACTTTGGAGTTTTTCACCAGGGTTCGAGTTCCACTCCTTACATTTGTGGGGTGGATTAAAGGTGTGTTTTCCAAAAGTCTTTATTCTATTTTAGGCATTCGTATAGTTTAGAAATAACAGTAACCCTTTTTTTTTTTCTTTTTTTTTTTGTAAAAAAAAGAAGTTAAATAAAAATAATAATTTGTTTTCATGAACGACTAATTAAAAAGAAACCGATGAACATAATTTGTCAAATATCAATTTACCCGGAAGTGTACAAGGGATGGGTCGGTTTCTAGACTTAACCAAACCCAAACAAATAAATCGATTTTCGACAACCATTGAAACACTGGATTTTACAAGAACACATCACACGTAAACAGAAAAACCACACGATGTCTGGTTTTCAGAAAGGGAAACAAAAAACATGACAGGTGGTACAGTTGGAAGAAAACTCTCACTAATAAAAACCCTTTATACTATGCACTTAATGAACAAAACACAAACCCCATCTAATATAAGCTTAATTATACCGTTCATCCCGCATTGGTGCAACATTACAAGTGGTATCAGTATCATAAGTTCATAACAATGTCCGTCTATATCATATATTGTTAACGGCAAGCCACTTGAAAACAAGTTACTAGTAAGAACGAGTTTTGTGAACATACTATTATAGTAATCTTACATTGACTCTGCCATGCCAAGATGGTGCATCCAAGAAGCTGCTGTTGCTGAGATCAATTCCATAAGGGTTGACTTTGACTTTTCATTGTCTTCTTTGTAGCAGACATCGTTCAAAGGTTTCACAGTGTTCTTTGGAGCCGTAATGGGGTGGGATAAACTGAGGCAAACTTGGGGCACGTTAGAGCCTTTATAAGCTTCACAGATGAAGCTTGTGAACTCTGTGTAATCCTGTAAGTGACAAAACACTAGTCAGTTTTCTGGTATCATTATAAATGCACAGCTCTGTGAGCAGTACCCAAACTGTCATTGTTTTGAATGATATATGTGTGTGTGTACGCGTGCGTTTTCTTTTAATAGGCATAACATTACACCAGTCCACTGTAACCATAGTGATCAATTTGGCAATAAACTTAGTTCTAACAGATTAAATCTAAAACCATGACTAAAATGATTAATTTCCACAAAGTCAATTAACAAATTAGGCAGATTCCTTTTCCTCTTCAAGTTTACAGATTTGTAAGTTTGACCATCCAAACGGAACCTTAAGGTAATTAGAAAATGTATTCAATGTATTTGAAAGATGTTTACTAATTTACATTTTACCATAAGATTTTCATAAGTTCTATTTTTGTTGCTTAGGCATCTGAGAAAAAAAAGAGGCTTTGGCAGCAACATCGATAAATCACAAAATGGTTACAATTTAAAAAGAGAATCCAAAGTACTCACATCATAAAGTGGTTGTCCATCCACTGTGACCCACGGCACATAAGTATGAGGAGGTTCAAGAACTTTTATCTCAGCAGCATATTGTAGTTGAAGCTGCATCGTAAATGTATTATGCATCATAGATAAAACATAACGAGTCAAGCAACAAACAATATGTGGGAAACATACAATTAGCCAAGAGAACTTACCTCGTGACCAAACCCATTACTGATGCAATCCGTGACAGGTTTTGCGTCCAAATTTAATTTCTCAAAACAAGTTTCCCACTCGGCATACTTCCCTTCATAAGTTAACTTTTCCACACAATAGATAAAAGGGAAGTGGTCACTCTGCATCAAATATTCGTGTTAGAAGTGCAACCTCGCCAAGTAATAAAAAGAAAAACACATATTCTGTAATGTGCCCATGTTAATCATTAAAAAATATTAACAATATGAACGATGCTCTATAAGATTTCTTCAGTGTTTCAATTTTCGAATAATATTTAAGATATTTGACTTTTTGTTGAGTTATGTGCATTGTCAAATGGAGCAAGAAGTATAACATATCCGTGTGGACACATGAAGTCAGAGTCTTACCACAACAGGCCAGGCATGAATTGCACAGGCCTCTACGGTATTAAGCACACATTCCCATTCACCATGCTGCAACAAACAAAATAAAATCAACTTAGTAAATTAAAATGAGTTTAGGAAATAACTACAATTTCTGAAGAGGTCAACTCTTCGCAATATAAGGAAAGATAGACTTTTAATGTATCTTATGTAATATCCTGAAAATCTCCTAAACATGCATTTCAACAACTATCTATAACCCGAAATGCACCATGTATCAAGAAGAAGGAACAAATAAAGTTTCTCATGGTCAGATCGCCAAGAGAACAGCTAATGCACAACGTGACTGAGCTAAATGACTTTTTATTCATGCCAGATTGACAGATAATCAACAAAATGACTTCCTTACATTAAATAGCCTGCAGAATGTATTCTTGTATCTCACGATGATTTTGAAGTAAGTTGTTTCTTCAAGAAATGTACATTACAGTGGAATCTCACCAATATCAAAAGTTGCTATAGATACAGACATATCATCTTTTAGTCAAATAAAGAACAAGTCTTAATTGTTTTATAACACATAAGTAGTTTCACAGCTACAGCGGGTTGTGTCTTCTAGCCAATGAAGGTTTCGAAGTTTAAGGGATTCACATGTTCACATTTCATAAACGAGTCATTAGATATACAAATAGGTGTAGAGTAATGACGTAATGTTTGGCAAAAGTAGTTATAGTTGGAGCCATAGTTGGTATTCTGCAGGTGTAAGTTGTTCATCAATTATTATCTAGCTATTCCAACCGGCCCATGCCATATAGCTCACACCCATCAAACATATAAATAAACAACAACAACAATACCCAATCCCGCGAAAGGCTGGGAATAGGGAAGGTGAGATGTAGACAGGAAATTGAATAACTCCACATAAATAGGCGTAATTAAAAAAAAGGGTAAATAGGAAGGAACCCCTTAATCCCTTATACCACATTGGTACCTACACAACCACCCTGCAAGGTTTTAGTGTACCGAGATAAGTGCACCTGAACGGATACCACCACATGGAGTCTATATATATATATATGTGTGTGTGTGTGTGTATATAATTCCTTATTTACCAAGCAATTAGCAAAGCGAGTATGTACAAACTGACTAGGTGGTGTTTGTTTTAAACTTAATTGACTTAAAACGAGAAAATATCTTAATGTAGTAAGTCAGGATGGCATGTTTGTTTTAGACTTGATGTGTAAAGAATGAATTAACTCAAAGAGGTCACCTTATTCCTTTTTTTTTTTTTTTGAACTGGTCACCTTCATCCATTAAGTTGCTAACTAAACAAACAACAATAATATGTAATCACTTTTATCTAAAAATGGATAACCGACCCGTTATCAGTCCCTAAACATGAGAGAAGGTAAATCATCTAAAACTATAATTAAAGAGGATTTGAACCCCTGTAATCACTTAGACCCAAGATATAAAACAAACAATATATACAAAGATTTACAATAAAACATATCAACCAACAAGAACTAGCTTAAATAAAATAAAATAAATAAATCTCACATAAAGCAATTAACAAACAATATATAAACTAGAACTATAATAATAATAAGTATTAAACAAAGTAAAGTAAGAAACAAACAAACCTGACAGACAATGGTACCATTGGAATCAATCTTAGCATTTCCATAAGGACTAAGTTTAAGATCAACTATAGATATCAATCCATTCTCAAATATTTTATATAAATAGTTGACTATGAAATTCTCACAGTATGGACACAGTGCTTCATAATATAAAGTCAACTTCACTTTTTCTTCAGAAGCCACAGCCACTTGTGACAGATTCCCAGCTAAAAACAGGATTACAAATACTAATACTACAACATTTGATCGCCCATGATGAGAATCCATGTTGTTTTACCTAGTACCGGTGCACGCATCACTGTGAATCTATCTATATATATATATGTGTTTTTGTTTGTTTGGTTGGTTTGACTGGTTTTGTAGTTGAAATGGGCCTTTGTGATGGGTTTATTTACGTTTGTGCCATTATTATGTATTTGTAGTTGATATTGGCTAGTTGCGTTGTTTTTAAAGATTTTAAAATGAGGATGTCATCTGAACTACAACTTTACCTATCATCCACATTGTCTGTCTCACAAACAGGTTTTTTTTTTTTTATTCGGTCACGTGTAGAATATTGGTTGTGAGAGCAGGCTGCTGCTGTGCAGATTATTAACTCATTTGTGCAGATTATTAACCCATTTTAAATAACGGAAAATTTTAGGTGCCGTTGATAGTATCCAACATAGGTGATGTTAGTGTAAAGAATATCTTTATAGATGTAAAATAATTGACGAGGTAATGATAGGAACAGCAAAGCTGTTTCCCTAGTTTTCGTATTCCCTCCACGTGATCGATTAGAAAGAAAAAAAAAAATGTTCATGTGAAGGCAACAGTACAGATCATATACACTGCTGCTGCAAGGCAGATCATAATATGTAAAAGTTAAAAAAAAATCTGTTCTTTATTGCACCTAAATTAGATGCTGTTAACCGCATATATCATATCCCCTTTAAATATATATGTATTTTGACTAAATTACAAAATGATAGGTATTCACTAGGAATGATCATGATGTGTATTTTTGTTTAGTTTAATATTTGATTTGATTAAACAGAAAATATCAGTCATAGAAAATGTCATCCTAATAAAACTTGTTTATCAATTTTTTTACAATCTATGTTGTTATTTGAATTCTAAGTAAATCCATTGGCCTCGTTGACCAATTCAATACATTAAAACCTAAAGGCATTTGGCCTCGTCGTAATCAACGTGCCGTCTGGTTATGGGTTCAAGTCCGGTTATAAACTGGTTGACGTTTTAAGCGAGTCTTTGTAATCTACAAAAGTCATTATGCTAATCTAGATCCATTAGATAAACTAGTGTTTGTGAATCCAATAGTGTGTATCGTATTAGAAAAACAATCTCTATACCTGAACAAGATTCATTCAATAGAATTGATGACATTATCCAACCCTAAGCATTCTCAAGAATCTCAAAGTAAGACATCCTCCAACTTTTTCAATGAACCGAAAACTACCGAGTAGTCCAATGAATCCAACAACGAAACTTTTGATGTTGTTTGGATAAGGCAATGCTGATTATGTGAGTTATTTATGGTCAGATCATCATCCTTTGGATAATGAGTTGATTATGCAAGAGAAAACTTATTAATTTACTTAATTACTTAGGTTTGGAGATATATGTTTAGAGCTTATTAGATAGCATAACAATATCTTTGGTCTATGAGTTACAAAACATGTTATTGGCCTACGTTGGTTGACTACTTGCTGTAAGTGTAAACGGGTAAAAAGAGAAAAATCCATGTTCATGCTACACGGGAAAGTGAAGCCACTGGCTCTGACGTATGCGGCCTAACTGGTATTCTCGTGGCCTTTGACTACTCACTGTAAGTCAAATTCTAAAATATTCAACTGGGATGAAAATCTATATAGGCTTAAGTTTAATGAGACGTGACAAAATACTATACTGCTTATTTAACTTTGATACAAGCCAATACAAGTAATTAAAGCAATATACACCATAGTATTCTTTTTCGCATACATAAAGTATGATTTTTCGCATACATAACGTTTTGCAATAAGTTGCAAAAAAAAAGACCTTGCCAATAGTTTGCAACACATTTTCCCTTCAAAAAGGGATGTTTGCACTTGATATTTACTCTAACGCTCTCTACGTATGAGAGAAACAAAGTGCAAAGACGACTTTCTGAAGAGAAAATAGCGTGTACTAAAAGTTATTATACAAATTTACATTGGGCTTTTCCATTTCTGCTTCCTGTATGTTTGTGTTACCTTCTTTTTTATGCTGCCATGTTTCTCTTGAACATTAAGGACATCAGAGATGATCTAAGCTTTGACAGTAAGGGATTTGATGGTTCATCTGCATAAGTAACTGGATGAAGAGGGATCAGTCTATCCTCTGGGGTGCCAATGCGGTTTTCAGATGCTGCAAGACACCTCAAGCAAGCTTTTGGCAAAGTTGGGCCCTTGTACATTCCACAGATGTTGGTTACGATGTAAATGTAGTCCTGAAATAATAAAAGAACCCTTTATGTCAGCAACTGAGACTAAGTATAGTAGAAGTCGCTAGATGGGCAGACAGGCTTGATGACTGGTCATAACGGGTTTGGATTGAAATGGGTCATATTAGTATGGATCAGGTTGATTCACTTGCACGTTTGTCCTTTAATATAACGAACTAATGCTTTAATTAACGCAATTCATTGGACAACAACAATACTAATAAAATGAGCTATATCTTTGAATAAAACCACTTAAGAAGTTGTATGTATTGTAAATAGATCGAGTTTGGGCAGCTTTCAACAAGTTTGTCATGTTCAGCCCATTTGAACTTTTTGTCTTATAGGTAATGTTCTTAAGATCTTTGAGATAAAACACAATCCAAGATGGATTTTCATAAATAAATGGGTCAATGTTGCCTGACTAAAGCAAAGTATAGAAGGTTTTGATACTAGAGTTGCAGAAACTTACATCGTAAAGTGGCTTTCCGTCCACAACCACCCATGGCACGTACTTTTTAGGTGGTTTAAGAGAATTTGTCACAGCTGCATATTGTAGTTCAAGCTGCATGGATGTAAATTCAGATTAAACCCTATGTGGATGATTCTGTAACTATAAGTGATCAGATATAATGGACCGGTTATGTATATATAAGATATCCAAGCTTGTGAATTTTTTACCTGGTTTCCCATTCCGCTAGTGTAGCAATCCTTCACGGGTTTAGGATCCAAACTTAGTTCCTCAAAGCATGATTCCCACTTATCAAACTTGTCATAGTAGAGGTATCTTTCGACACAAAAGATGAAAGGGAAGTGATCATGCTGCATAACAGATTCCATATCTTAGAGAAAAAAAAAAATTCTGACAAATGTTCTGCTCCTTTTTCTTGAGCAATATATTTTGATTACTAAATGCTTGCAGAAAGGATCACATGCAGAAAAATAGAACAAAGAAAAAAGAAAGACAGAAGCAGCCAGACTCCGAGTTGTTGGACTTTGCAATTACGATTCTGGATTACATGGATAATATTCGAGAGCAATGCTATATCTTCCTAAGAATTTTCATAATTGAATCTTGAAATAACTTAAAGCAAATAAGTTTAGAGTGAAAAAAATCAAAAATCAAAGTATCAATTAGGTGGACAATTGGATTATTTCATTGCAAATACAACTCAACTACAATCAAAAAACCTGATCCATCAGAAGTAGAAATCGAACATTAGTAGTTATTTGACCAACAGGCAGTAGCCTAGAGTACCAACACTTCCCTGCAACCTTTTGGTAAGGTAGTCACAGTTCATCAAGTTCCTCCATATTGGTTAGTTTGACCGTTTGAAAAACAAAAAGAGCATAGTAACTAATTCGAAAAATGATCTAATCCGAAATATATATGATGAATACAACACAAGCAAAAGCTACAATATGTCAATATATTCAGGTATATTTGGGGGACAAACCTAGTGAAACTCTGAACTAGAATAGTTTTGGTCGTCTAATAACGAAAACATTCACAGTAATATGGACATAAAGAGCTAAAAGCTTACCACATCGGGCCAAGTCTTGATTGCACAGGCTTCAACAGTGTTTAATAAGCATTCGTTTTCACCATGCTGTAACAAATACACACACACACACACACATATATAATTAGATTAGATCAGGCTACTACTTAAAAGTAAAACTACAAAAATCATCCACAAACTTATATTTAAGTAATTATTATGCAATATATAACATGTCTTCACAATGGTCGACTAGTGATGGGGACATGCGGGGTGCAAACAGTTCGGTTCGGTTTGGTTACTTATAAAATTTGAACCATATTTTCGGGTGGGTTCGGTTAAGTTAGAAATTTTGAACCATATATATTTTTGGGTTCGGTTATCTTCTTTTACTACTTAAAACCGCAATTACCCGCAATTCAGTTACTTTTGAAAAAATCGGTTAATATCGATTCGATTTACAAAAAGTAAACGAAAAAAGAAAGAAAGAAAGAAAACCTGGCAAGTGATGTTGCCATTGGCATTGACTTTAGCATTTCCATAAGGAAAGAGTTGGACATCAGCTATAGCATCAATTCCTTCAATGAACACATCGATCAAATAATTAACAATGAAGTTTTCGCAATACGGGCAAAGTGACTCGTAGTAAACTTTGACTTGAACTTTTTCAGCTTCTTTCACTGGAAGTATCTCTACAAAATTGTCATCAGATGATGATGATGATGAACATGTATTGATTGTGAATAAAAAACAGATGATGAGAATAACCAAGATTCGAGATTCCATGGTTGGTTGGTTGGAATGTTTGTTGAGTTTGTTTCAAATGTCAATGGAACAGCCAGTTATTTCAGTGGTTGTTATAAATAACGATTTGTGTCTTTGATATTTTTCTGGGTGTTTTTGGAGGTTTTACGATTTTAGTCCTTTGTGTTTTGGAATTGTTTTCGGGTAACGTTGCAAAAGTCTAGAGGTAAAATGCTTGCAGTATTTTATTAATAAATGAAATGAAATAATTACATATGTTTTTTTTTTTGAACGAACATTGGTGTTGGACTCAGCGGTAATGCCTCTTCATTGTCCGGAAGTGATTGACATGTTACATGCACAATCAATCTATACGGGCATGTCACAATAATAGTAGTAAAAGGTCTTCTTAGAAAATAAAGTTATTTTGTATTTGATCATGGCATGGGTTGAATGACCAAAGAGGTTCAAGAAACATATGGCAGAAATGAAAAACTGTGGGGGGCAGTTATGCTGATTTCTTATCTTTCGCTTTAGAGTGCAATTAGTAAAATCAGGCCACCAAGGCAATGCATAAATTTCAACATGGAGGGAGGAGCTTGCGGCTCTTATTTTGACAAATCTATTCACAATCAACCGTATCATTTTATCATCAATTAATTTTATTTTTTTTTAAAAGCCCAAATAATAAAAGATCTTTACGTAAATTCAGTTTGGAAATAAAAAATAAATAAAAGGCAATGTCACATTCTTGTATCATATCTTTTAACTCATAATAATTTATACACATCAACACATAAGGGACAAGGGAGTCTTCGATGAAGAGCATCGGTGCCGGCGATGGGTAATCAGTGACACCATCCCCTTCCAATCGGTGAAGCATCGGTTTCGGTAAAAGTTAGGGTATTCGGTGCGGCCATACCGATGGAAAGGAACGTTGGGGCTTTTGGGGATTGTGCATTTTGACCGTTTATTATAGACGTTGAGGCGTGCTTTAAAAAAAACTAATTGGTATCATTTAGGTAAGAACACCCTTATTTTTAGTATGATTTAGGTATAGAAATGGTAGAACACATGAGGCTCCTCATTGGTTGATTGCTAACCTAAACCTTACCAATTGATGAGGACTCCCTTGGCCCTAAAACTAAAGTTGGACCCGCAGTCTCTTGGTTGTAGTGTTAGATTGAATAGCCCTACAATCCAGGCTCTTTTGTTCCTGGTGCAATATATTTTTGAGAAATCTATTTGGATAGTTATGTTTAACTAGCTATTGCAATGATTATAGCCAATGACTATATGCATAGAATTTTTTTTATTTAAAAGGGCAAAGTTGCATTCTTTAGGCATATATACCAGAAGAAGAAGAAGATTCGCCTCATATGACAAAAGTAGTTGGAGGTATGGATGAGAGCTTAGAGATAGAAGATGATATCTTCTTTAAAAACATTTTACTAGTATCTTACTATGCTTCAGTGGCTTTTAGGGGTTGGGGTTTTTCCCTTTAAACCTACAAAAAAAAAATTCAAAGTTTACTATTATTCACAAAGCCAACATCCAAAATCTGGAGTGGCGCAAACATACAAGAGGGAAATTACATCATTTAGAATTTACACCATTCATCCCAGGTTACCGATAATTGCTTCATTCTATTTTTATACCATAAATAACCTAACAACTTAACCTCCTAAAAGATCTTCTCGACGTTGATAGTAGAATTGTTGAACCTTTTTTCATTACGGGCCTTCCCCTTAAACCTACATCCAAACAAACTTTAATAGAGACTTTATATATATAGGATTTTGATAATGACATCTCAATTCCCAAGGATTGTCACTAATATGTTATTACATGCAATAATAAAAAGCGGTAATTTATATATAAAACACAAATTCTTGAATTTTTTAACCATAAAGTATAACTTTTTGTACATACAATTACCGAATACTGACGGTCCCAAGGATCATCACTAGCAAAACCCCTTTTTCTAAGCCATAAGGTTTATAGAACTCCTAAAAAGCACATGCCAAACACAAGTCTTATAACTAATAGGTATAACAATTTAAACAAGATACCAACAATCTCTGAAGGGGCAACTCCCATTCAAGATATAAACCCTTTGCTTTTCAAACTCTCGACACTGTCCTTGATGATATCCTCCATAGGAATGAATTCAAGACCCAAATCCATGAGCTTCTTGGCTGCATTCTTAAACCTCAGCAACCCCGGTTGGGTGTCTTTAGGCAACCTATAGAAAAGAAATAATCACAGTAATTCCAAGGCATTCACACCTCAAACTCGTATTAGCATGCTAGCAAAGAACCAGTCATTCCAATTGCTATTACTATTATAAACATAAAGTTGCAGAAGCTGGCCTACAGTACCTTGGGATCTTATACTCGGGGTATAACTCTGCAACCTTGGCTGCAAAGTCACCATAGTGGGTGATGGCTTCAAGACAGACATGACGTCCTGTTGCTGATCTGTTTTCGTACACTAATATATGAGCTAAAGCCACATCTTTAACATGAACAGAACCCATGAAGAAGTTCTCATACGTTTCAGTACATCCTGCTCCAATACAGATTTAATTTATATTCAATTTATAAGAACATAAGAAAATTAATGTTTTTGCTGAATTCGACCCATGAAGGCTCTTAAATGAACAACTCTCAAATTTATTACCTTGGATGAGACGTAGAATCATTAGCATGCTTGCATTAAGTGTCGGAGGAATCATAGGACCCATCACTGTTCCAGGGTTCACTACAACTACATCTAAACCGTTCTCCTTAACAAAATCCCATGCAGCTTTCTCGGCTTGTGTTTTGGAAAGTGGATACCACAACTGACATGAGAAAAAAGTTCACTGTATACTTCTCCAGATGCACAGAAAAATACAACGTGTACAATGAAAAAGAAGGGCTCAAATTAAATGCGACGGATGAAACAAGATAGAACAAAAGGTTATTGACAAAAACCAAATACAAATCCACAACTTTAAAAGTCCACTGAATTTTGAGGAGCGAAAATATTATCTAGCTTTCATAGTAAAAAACAGCCCTGTTTTTAGACAAACATTCAGCCGGAGATGGGCAAAAATTCAAACCATACACATAAAAATGGAGCTCCTACATGCGGTGGTGAGAAAAAAAAAAGGGGTAAGTGGGTGGGAATCCTCTGGTCCCATGTACCGTCTTGGTACCCAGAGCGCACACTGCATAGAACTCATGCCCGGTGAATCACCATCCTCACACATGGATCACAAGATATAGTTTCTCCACTTGCCTTTGGCA
>JAOXNX010000035.1:4185235-4196253 GCA_028566075.1 Solidago caesia
TGATCTATATATGTATCTTTCATTTCACTTTCTTCAACATAACTACATATCTGTTTTCTCAAAAGCCCATTACCCCGTCGCAACGCGCGGGTAACAATGCTAGTTTCTTGAAACAATATAAACATAATAAAGTATTGTTTTTTTTTATTTAAAATATAACAAATATTGTAAAACAAATTAAGTCAATTTGTATATTGTGTATCGGTATGAAGACTAGTATTCTTATACTCTCTTCGTCCCAATTTAACGTCTTAGTTTGACTTTCTGAGTCATTTTTCTCCAACTTTGACCATAAATATTTTTATTTGTTTTATATAATATTTGATGAAAATTATATTAATGAAAATACATTTAAAACTCAATCCATTAATATATTTTACATCAAATATTATATAATACAAACAAAATCATTTACGGTCA
Organism: Solidago caesia; assembly: GCA_028566075.1. Classification (NCBI taxonomy): domain Eukaryota; kingdom Viridiplantae; phylum Streptophyta; class Magnoliopsida; order Asterales; family Asteraceae; genus Solidago; species Solidago caesia. Next base: position 4,185,656 of record JAOXNX010000035.1, read on the forward strand.
AATTTTTTTTAAAAAAAGACCCAAAAAGTCAAACTATGACATTTAAATTGAGACGGATGGAGTATAAAAAAAGAGATTTCTTTTTCCAACGTAACCATCGTAAAAGGTGGTCTAGTGGTTACATGTTATCATGCCCTCTGTGGCTTTATAGGTCAAATTGAGGATGGTTAAGAAAAAGGTTTAGAAACGAAAAAAATAAATAAATCTATATTTACCCATTTATTTATAACGTGTCAACAAATCAATCTCCCTTGTTTAGAATTCTTTAATGTTAGGCCATCTCCAATGGCCAATATTCCCACCAAAATGTTTGACTAAGCATACTGAAATTCAGTATATTGCCATTGAAGTTCCAAAATCTCCATCAAAATGTTGTATCAAAATGTCACCCCACATATTGGGGACATATTGAACTTTGTGGGGCCAATTCTTTTTTATTTTTATTTTTATAACATATGTGTGTGTGTATATGTAAGTATAAGTGTTATTTTAATTTAATATGAATAATGATGTGGCATGGAGATATTGAGTTTCAGTATGTTGGGTTGTAGGCAAAATGAGTTCAGTGTGTTGGTTTAATATGCTGTAACAGTTTGCTGAAGTGTTGCTGAGGTGGCCGGTATGTTGAGAGATATTGAAGTTGCCATTGAAGATGGCCTAAGATCCCTCATGTCACTAGCAAAGAAACACTTTCAAACAATTTCGTACCCCAAAAGTTTGCTTTTTAAGTTGACGATATCAACAAAGGAAGCTTTAGATGAGAGTTTGACTTCATTATTTTGGTATAGATCTCCATTCCACTCTTTGCCACTATTAATTAATATAATATGGATGACAAATATAGTTGTTTCAACTTGATGGTCTAGACACAAATAGAAATTGCTTAAACTTTTGATTTTGACTTGTAATACACTTTTTTAGAAGAGTTACTAATCTTAAAGACGAGTCGACTTGAGTTATTTCTATCCATCCTTTTTATTATATACTAGCATTGTACCCACGCCATGCGGCGGCGGTGTGGTGGTGGCGGCGACTAGCGGTGATGGCGGCGTCCGTTGGTGGTGGTGGGTGTAAGTAATTGATGTAAATGTACTTGGTGTAAGTAATAGACGGGTGATATGATGTTTGCATCCCTATCCAAGCTCTTGATTTGTTTCGTTAAAGTGTGTCAAATATTTTCTTTCGGTGTTGAGATTTGGTTTGCTAATCTTTTGGTTAAAAAGTAAATATGATGTTTGCAAATTTTAGTTTCAAAAGCATTTAACTAGTTTTATATTATGGACGTGCTCGAAATAGCGTGCTACAGGTTTTTGATGCTGAATAAAAGCATTGGTTGTGGATTTTACGAAAAGTTCATGCAAAAATATTTAAAATTTGTCGTTTTGTGTTTGGGTCGTTTCACAAAGTGACATGTGGCATGGTTTTATGGATCAACCGAAGGTACCTTTGCCCACTCGGTCGGAGGGAGATCCAGCATTTTTTTTCTTTTTTATTTCTTAAATTTATAATTTCCCGACCGATCCATTCAGCCAGATGACCACGTGGAAGGTCTCATGTATCTTGCTTTGAAAGTTGAATCAGTGCTCCATTCCCACTCTCCTTGATCTCTCATTATTTCATCAAGTTTTTATAGAATTTGGTTGAGATCTATCATACTAAACTTGTCCAACAGGTTTGAATTATTTGATTTTCATAACCGGATATGGTTTAGACATGAGATTGTATAGTGCTTTTGTAAGATTTAATTTCTACTTATTGTCTTGGCCTATTCGGCCATAAATTCTTACAATAATATTAAGTATGAGTATGACAAATTTGGTAGACATACATGTCAATGTTTAAGATTTAAAGAAGAAGAAAAAAATGGCTTTATGTAATTTATCTATCTGAATATTAGCCAAACATGTGTTAACACTAGGTATATTTGTAAGCCTACTAATTAGTCTTATATATCATTACTTCAAATAACAAGTAAGGTTAGATCAGTTAAAAAACATCGTTTCTTTGTAAACAAAGGTTATGGGTTCAATCCTCGCTCTTTGCAAAATGGTCGTAGATTTTCTGGAAGCAATCTCTTTACCTTTGAGCAAGGGTAAGAATGTCTATATTTTACCTCCTCATACCTCGTAAAAGATCTCTACCTTTAAGCAAGAGTAAGATTGTTAGATTTTTAAATTTTTATCATTACTAAAAATCTTACAAGTATTAAAAGGATGTTGAGAATATTCCATTGATATACCCACAAGACACGTCATGGCATCTGGACCCGGATAAATACCCGTCCAAGAGAACTAGTCACATCAATGAAGCCCGGATATATGCAGCTAACGAGACCCATACAGCATATTCAGCCATAAAATCCCAGATGGCATTTCCGATTGTGAAGCTCAGATGCCTTATTCGGCTATGAGGTGCAGATAGCATATCGTGCTAATGAATCCCGGCTATCATATCCTACTAATGAAGCTCAAATAATATATCCAGCTATGTAGCCCGGATGGCATATGCAGCTTGTGGCTTGTGAAGATGAACTGCAAATTTGCTCGCAAACACCCTTAACTAATGGTTTTGCCAAATGCATTGCAGTTTGAAAAGCATTTATATTATTACAACGTTATACTCAAGATGATGAATCAAGTCTACTTAACGATGTGACAAGAAGTTGAGCAAAACTCCTAACAAATATTAGTCTGATAATATATAATCATGATTTAAATACAACTAACGAAGCTTATAATCATACACAGATAACTCGACTACATTAACTTGCTCTAATATAAGCTCAAAACCCCTTTATGCTCTTACCACAAGACAATCTTGTAATGCTGCGATTATTATAACATGATGTAGCACACGTTCAGGCACTAATGTTCTCAATGGGCGATGTTTTGTCCATTCTCTTCACGATCCCAGCAATAACCTAATTTTACATTCAAAATGGTAACATGTTCATTAAGGAGTAGAAGCCCTTTTGAATCAGTTACTTGTGAACGAATGGATTCGCGTTATCTTTTTATCTGTAGCTACTCAAACAGGCAAGTAGAGGTGAAAAAATACTTTGAAAGAAAACGGGCCAAATGGGTTGAACTCATTGAAGGTCACCCCAAGTGCATTTTAAATGTATAAGAAAACCTCATAGATTCTAAATTAGTTATTACAAAAATTCAGATTATCATCATAAAAGTACAGATTTTATTTGACACAATGATCATTCAAAAATTATATTTAAAAATATTTACTTATGAATGATTGGATTCGCGTTATCTTTTTATCAGTATCTAATCAGACAGATAATAAAAGTGAAAAAATACTTTGAAAGAAAGCGGTCTGAATGAATTGAAACTTTGAAAGTCACCCCAAGTGCATTTTTGACATAAAAAACCTCATAAATTATAAATTATTTACTTCAAATTTGCAGATTATTATCGAAACAATATAAATCTGATTTGGCACAGTATTCATTTATGAATACTAACATACACAAATTGGACAAAATGAATTCCGGGCTAGCCAACCACGCCCATAGCTAACTACCCACTTTGACCCGTTACCCAATTCAACTATTTTGCAAAATCTAGTCCAGCAAGAATACAAAACTTAACGGGAAGATTACCTTTCCAGGTCCAAGTTCATAACTCTTTTCAAGTCCCCTTGATAGAAGAGTCTTCACAGTCGTCTCCCACTGAACTGGTGATGTAACCTATGACATGATTTTACATACAAATCAACTTATAAATATTCCATCACTTTCCGTCTTAAATTGTGTCAATGTGATTTTGAGCCTACCAATGAACTTGGGTAACTAATTTTTAAGTAAATGCCCTAATCTTTTAGCCAAATGAAGTTCGTTATTAAAGTACTGAACCCATTTACGTACAAATGAGTTGATTGGAGTGAATTTACTCAAATGGGTCACATACTCACATGAGCTACAAAGGGAACAGGGCAAATGTTCCAAAGGGACTGAAAATGGCCTTAAGTGTATTTCTAAACATAATTGTATACAGCATTCAAATTTGTTTTATTTAGATTATATTGTAGTAACTTTGTTATTGGACACATTAACTAATAACTATTTAATAAAAGCTTCAAAAATGGCAAAAATGTGGTTCACACTCAACCAGGCCTATTTGGAACCCTACTAAACTGAACCATTTTGACTCATTACCCAGCGCATCTTGCCACCACCATTTTGTATTATAAAATAGCTCTATCACAGCATTAGTGTACGCTACTAATTTTCTGATTTTTGAACTTATAACTAAGACAGCAATTTCTGAAGTGTTTGGAACCAGTCAACCAGATAACCATATTATCTCGATATTGTGTATCTATGCAGACGACTAATTCGGCTTGGTTAATTGAAAATTAGACTTACAGTGGGTATGCAAAAACGATTAGCCACTAACCTGACGAGCCAAGATTTTCTTTATTGTATCAGGGTCAGCGTGTGGTTGTGCATCGACATTAGATATAACTGGTATTCTTGGAGTCTGGATTTGGGTTGCTGCCAAAGCGGACTCCAGTTGGGACAAGGCTGGATTCATGAATCTAGTGTGGAAGGCCCCAGCAACAGCAAGGCGCACCTACAAGAGACAAGAAAAGAAAGAAAAAAAAGTCTTCAAGGCTTGTTTGGATGTCTGGTTTGAAAATAAATACGTGATATTGAATAATCAGATTCAAATAATCAGCTGTAATAAAACCAGATGTAGAAAGGAATGTTTGAAGATGCTTCTGTTGTTTGAAGTTGTAGTGATAAAGTTTAGATAATATTTGATTATTTAAGGAACAGATTAATGACTACATATGGAAGGGGGGAAAAAGTGAGATTCTAGGAAATAGGAGCCAAAAAATTCACTCAAATTAGGTTAAAAGATGGGGTGACTAGTTAAATCACGTAAGACTATGGTTAAAGGGACATGGGGAGGGATTTGAACCACTGACCTCATCTTTTATGGTGCATATAATTGATTTTGTTAACATTGGTACGAAACTGATTACAGAATACAGATAATCAAAAGCAGAATCTGCTTATCCAAACTTAAAAAACCGATGCTTGATTATGAAAGATGAGGCAATGTATACCGCCATTCGAGCCTTGAATGATTTTGCTTTAGCTTCAACGGCTTCAATGCCCTTCACACCTCCAGAAACTGCATAGTTTCCCTGCATGGTAGAATAAATTGAGACCGCATTCACGAAAAGGGAGAAAATGAAATTTGACTTTTGAGGTCAAACCAATTAGTTTTCAACTTCAGCGTTCATATGGTTTTTATTATAAGTTCAACAAAAATTTCCTGCAAGTAGCTATTCATTATGATAAAGAAAAACTGTGTGTTATCAGGTTCTTTTAACAGGGTTCAACTGTATCGGAGTTTAGGATGTGAGGTGGTCTATTTGGCCTCACAAACAAAGTTCTCCTTTTTTCCAAACAAAAGGGTAGAGGTGGCAATTTTAAATTTGGACAAAAAGTATGCCAAATCACCACAACCTGACATATTTCAACCAGTACCAAAAAACTCCGAGTGTTGATCCGTTTCCCAGCCGCCCATTTTGGCAACTCTAGTTTTACATAATAGAAGGGGTGGAATACTAATACACAACAGTATTACAGTGCATAAGAAATTTGCAATTTGAACTCTCTCAGCTTCCTCGACTTCTTCATTGGCGGCATCACAGAGTTGTTGCACCTTATCGGAATCTAGTCCAATGATACTGACCATAGCACCTTTAGCGGCATCCGCAGCTTCCTGAGAATTATAATACAACACCATATTTATATCTTGTAAGAAATTTAATTTGTTCTATCCTAATGTTTTTACCAAGACCATGATAGCATAAACTTTACCTGCATTGCTTGACCTCTCAGTTTAACCAACTTGAGACCATCCTCGAAGCTAATGATAACAAAAAATGCACAAAAATATTATAAAGAGAAAAGGTATGATCATATAGCTTGAATACACAAAAGATCTCGTGACACACATATAGAGAGAATGATGCATAAAATACGAATATGACATAACCTAGCAAACTATGATGCATCAAATGGTACTGTTTAGGGTACTTTTTTTTGTCATCCTTGAGCAGGGAAGGAACTTTAATAAGCTTGCGATTGTAATGTCGTGAAATTTTCAATATGGTATGTCTACAAGAAATGAAAATCCATGTGTGACAAACTTTCAAGGTAGCATTACCTACTTGCCAATTTGTATATTTCATCACCACACATTAATACAACTCAATAATACATACATCCTATAGAGGTAAGTAACTAGAGAATAGATCATGTTCAAGCAAGGTCGTCATCACAACACATTATTAACAATATTGTTTTTGGTTAGAGGCCGTAAAATGGACAGGTTGGGTAATATACTAATATGTAGAATCTAGATTCCCGACTTCCCGTAAACCTTTTATACTAGTGGGTACTCCCATCAAGCCCATACCTCACCTCTGGTGGGATTGGGCATTGTTGTTGTAAGCCCACGGACATTGTTTTTGCCCCTTCTCATGTAACCATCACCAAATGGTCTAGTGGCAAGGAGACTTGTTTCCTCACAAGAGGTCTCAGGTTCGAGTCCTACCTTAGGTATATTTGGGGGTGGCCACAGGTATTTAATTTCCACCTATGGTGGGCCTGGGTGAGTTTTCCCCTTCAGATCTAAGGAGTTTAAATTGGGGATCTATTCTGCGAGGGGGCTCTCTAGCGCGGACCCGGTTAAGACAACGTATGCTAGACCTCTAGACATTCGCGAGTAATTCACACATTTCAAAAAAATATATATATATGATTACAAAATTATGTGACAAAAATAACAATCTAACAATCTATCTTTGCAAATAACATCATTCTACATGTTTGACCCATCCCCGTCAGATCCTTTTAACCCATTTCATCTTTAGACAAGGATTTAAATTTAGCTGTCTGTGAGAACCTATAACCCAAATCGACCCATTTTAAGATGAATGAATGTAAAATGCTACCTACCCTTTTAGTCAACAAGATTCCCTTATTTTCTTTGCTATTTACGAGTGTTATAAACATTTGCAGCTAGTTAAATAATTCTTTAATAAGCAATTAGAGTCAAATGTTGCTTTTATTGGGATGGACGAGTAGTTTTCAGATGCAGGATGGTTATCTAAAATATTCTATAATTTTTGAACAAAAAAAGAATATTGTCAACAGCACAGCACTAACTAATACTACAGCGAGGTTCAAGAGATGACTCACCTAAAAGCTCCAGCAAATGTGAGAGCTGTGTATTCACCCAAGCTTAATCCGCATGTAACATCCACAGAATCAATTATTTGTTGACCGCCATCACGGGCACGAAGTATCTCGATCGCAGCTAGACTAGTAACATAAATTGCAGGCTGCAAAATTATAAATAACATGCAAATAAGCAAATCTAGATTTAAGGAAATCCACTTATGCAAAGTTCAAAAAGAGGATAGCTTACAACCACCCACCCAGTGGCATATCCAGAATTTCTTACCAAAGCACACTCACTTATATGGCAAAATATGAAATGCATTATATTCTTCATTTTTACACTATTTTTTTCAAGATATGCAGAGTAGAGCAGTCAATTTCAACCCATTTACTTACGAATGGGTCAACAAAGGTTCTGTTTTACATCTAAACAGTCAAACGAGCAAAATATATATAAAATAGCTTAAAAGGAAACCTGTCAAATAGGTCAAGTGGGCAAACAGTTTGAAAATTTAAAGTAGCCCAACGTGTATTTCTAGAGCATAGAATCTCCTAAACCATCTTTTTAAAAAAAAAAACATATATATAGATAGAATATTGTTGAAATAATGTAGCTTCTTCAACCATATTTGACAAACTTAACTATTTCATTGAAAAGAAAAAAAACTGCATTTCAACAGGACCCCAAACAGACCAATAAATTACCTGTTTTGACCCTTCAACCAAGCCACCGATTCTGCCACCTCTAACCTCTTTCATAATTAAGATCAATTAACATCGGAATACCTAAAATACTACTACCATAGAACCATCCAGGGGAAGCATCCCTCACTTGCAGACTGGTCTATAATCTTTTAAAAGTAGCAAACACAAGAAAGAGGAAGTACAATAAAGACTTGCCTGACTTAAAACAGTGGAATCCAACTTTTCTTTTGGCCCGTTGATGCAAACGTCCAAGATGTCAAACCTTCATTCAAATATTATACATTGGTCGTTAAATCACTGATTCCAGCTATTTTGCTCAAAATTGGAACAGATCAGAAATGCCAGACAATCTTAAGAAGATCTAAAGCATTATCATATTTTAATAGCAGAAATTCTTGAACCCACCCTAAAATTTCATTTGCCTTGTTGTACAACTCTGCGGCAGCTGGCACCTTGAGAGCCTCCTGTCCCATTCCAACTGCTTGTGCACCCTGTAACAAAGTGATTATGATCTTATGTAAAGGCATCTAATTTAAAACAGAAATTCACTAGTACTTTCAAACATTTTTTATTGCGAAAATTTTATGCCAAAACACCCTACTAATTATAACAATTAGACACAATCACTTGATGCAAGAGTATCTACATTCTCCATAAGGTTGATTTTTAAGCAACCGCAACCATGCAAGCCAGACCCGCTTAGGCCCACACGTCAGAGGTAAATCAAGCTCACCCAAAGGCCTTCTAAGATGGTTAGCTGACCAATCAAGCTTTCCCAGAGAATCTTTCAGATGAATAAGGTCCTCGGGAATTGAACTTAGGAAACTTTCAAATGCGCACATCTCCAGAACCAACGGGGCTATAACGATCTACCCTAAAATCAAAGTTATAACCTCCATTGAGTAGCCTAGTTGGTTCATGGAGATGGTGGCATTCGGAAGTATCATGGGCTCCATCCCCATCGGAGTCAAAGAGAAACCTGATTTATTGGCAAAATTCCTTGCTGAAGTTGGGACCACTAACCTAGCTAGCCACTAAGTGACCTTGATTTCCCTCTAGAGACTGCCAATTGAGGCTGTTGGAAAGTCTATCCAAAGTTACATCTTTAAATCTTACCAAATTCTGTAGCTACAACACCAAATCGCTAGCAAATTTCTATTATTTTCTTCAACTTGCTTTATTTTCCTCGGTTATTTTTTACAACCACCAAACTGCTAGCAAATCAATTCTTTTGCTAATCAACATGGCCATTTCATTATTCAAAAGTTACAACAAAATACTATAAAAGCGAAGGCCAGGGTTTCAATCACAGTCTTATGTACTTTTTAACCATGGTATTATGCAAATTACCTTTTCCCATGTTGGCAGTGAGACCGATAGAGGGGGCAGCAAATGGGTCAATAAGTATCCATAAACAATCAAACAAAACAAATTTAAAAGAGAAAAAAAAAAAGATCTAACCTGACCAGGAAACAAGAAAGCATTGGTGGGTTTATAATCATGAAACAATGCATCATCAATTTTAGTACTAGTAGTAAAACTAGATCCAACACTAGTAACAACACCCCTTTTATGATGTTTCAAACCACCAAAACAAACAGATGAAGATGAAGTCCTTGACAAATTAGAATTAAAAGCAGCATGTTGTTTGTTTAATGAAACAGATGGAAGTATTAATGAAGATGAAGCAGCCATTGTTGTTGTTTTTGATGAAAAGGGGCTGAGAAATTGAGGTGGGCTTAATCTTGTTATTAGATGGTGGGAAAATAGCATAACAAATATTTATGTGTGTGTTTTGAATTTTATATATAGACTGGGTTTTGAAAGTGTAGCGGAGATTACTAGAGAGAGTCTCAGTGTGGAGATATAGATGCACCGGTTTTCAAATTTGATGCCCCTTGTAATTCACGATCATTTCTTTACACACTTGGTTTTACAAACCTTTTACTGATACGAGACATTTAAGACAACATATGGTCCTGATAGACTCCTTTTATATTTTTCCATAAACCAAACATTGTTGTCATCAAGTCTAAAGGTATATGAATTTTTAAAAAAAAACATTAAAATATATTATTGTGTATGATTTATTAAAGTTTTACATTTCTATATAAATTTTGTCTCAATCAGAGACCGAAAATATCACACTTTTTTTTTATGTATGTTACTATTTTGGGTCTTGTGGGAATAGTAAAAATTTAAGGCGGGGATAGAATGTCCGTTTTTTTTTCTTTCGATATTTTTTTTGTTAATTATTTTTCATTAATACTCTAGATTATATTTATTGAGGTTCAAAGTTATTGTCTTATTTACTGAAGTTCGCATGTTTCAGAACTAGATCGAGCGGAATTTGCACTTACCTCATATGTTGTCCGAAGTAGTTTTATTGGTATTGTTTCATCAAGGCTTTTATGGGTTGCATCAAAAACATCCTGGTGGTGGGATTTTTCACATGTCTCGTTTTCTGTAATTAGTATGAGTTTTTTTCATTTTTTTTGCAATTTTAGCAGTAAAAGTCTCAGGAGGAATTCAGAACATGTAAATTGTCGTATTATTAGATTTTGTTTTCGTATATACTTATAGCCTTCTCGCCCTTGCTGGTTGGTTTTTATTAATAATATATATTAATGTCGTTGAAAAAAATTCACTATATGAAATGTGAGGTGTTTCATATACC
>JAOXNX010000035.1:4230626-4240719 GCA_028566075.1 Solidago caesia
GATATGGATATGGATGGATGAATTTCTTTTAAATGGATATGGATATGGATATGGATAATAAATATATAAATGGATATAGATATGGATATGACGACATCCGATCCATATCCGATCCATTGCCATCCCTAATTGGAAGAACACATTTGATTTACCATTGATATTGCATAACTTGTACATATTGTCTTGAGTTCTTGACAAATATCTTTCTTTTAGTTATGTGGCTTTTTAAACCACATTTGGCATCAAGTTGTGTACTTGATACTTGAATGAGTATATTTTAGGTTCGTCCCGAGTTTAATAGATTTTGAAAAGAAATGACTTGTTTTGGAGCTAAAATGAACATGTTAAAGGACTAATCCCGAGTTGATAATGATGACACCGCACCGCGATATCGATATGTGTTGCAATTTGCGACCAGAAATTTTAGTGTCGAAATGGTAACGTGACAATGTGATCCAGCCCACATCTAGCAAAGTCTAAAGGCGGTTTTGGAGAATATAAATAGGAGACTTAAATCATTTTTCACCATACTTCTTGCCTCCCACGAATTTTAGAGCTATTAGGGTTGTTTTTCATTCACTTTAAGAGAAAAATAACCATTAATCTTCAAGGGGTTTAAGATTACTTTCACTATCCAATCATTGTCTTTCATTTACTCTCATTAATTGGTAGAACAACGAATTTTTTTACTTTTGTTATTTAACCCAATTATGGGCTAAGTTTTCATACACTTGCTCAGATAAAATAATCTAGAAATTATGGTTGTTAATCATTACATGTTTGTGGTTGATTTTGTATGTTTAATAAAGAAACCACATGTGTTTTGAGTTTTATTAATTGTTTTATGTTGTTGGTGAATTATTTGATGTTTAATAATAGGAGTTAATGACAATGATATCACCGGGTTTACATCGGAGACGGTGGTTTGATTCCCGGTTGTTCTATTGGATGGAGGCTTGAGTGGTTTTTCCTTGGTTGTTCTATTGGATGGAGTTTTAGAGTGGTTTTTTTTAGATACCTAATTAGCATTGAATGTAATGGGATCCAGTTAAAACAATCGATTACCCTGGTCTGAAATGACTCTCACCTTTCGATGTTGAAGGCATGTGTATTCGATAGTTGTCGTTCCAAAAATAATAATAATGGGAGTTAATGCATTTCAATGATTCATAGTTTTATGCTTAATTGCGAGAGTAAGATGAGTGAATATGGTTGGTAATAAGCTTTAAGTTAAGAGAAATTTGATTATACTTGTTAGGCCGGTTCCTAAGTTGTTCGTCATTGTGCTCATCATACCCGTCGTTATATGAAGCCATAGGGAGGGGCTCGTCCAATAAGGTCATCGTTGTAAGTCGTCTAATTTTCGAAAGGTGAAGACGGGCAAGTGGGTCCAAAGGTGGTATGTATGTGTGTGTTAATTTATATATTTTTTAGGGATGAGGAGAAAGAGTGTATGTGTGTGTGTTAATTTATATATATTTTATTTGGGGATGAGGAGAGAGAGTATGTGTGTGTGGGTTTATAATTTTTTTAATTGGGGATGAGGTGATGATGAAAGTATGATAGGGAGTGGGTAGTTCTTGGGTGTGTCTTGGAGAGAGAAAACTGATGTGACAATCAAGACGAGGTGATGACGGCGTCATGATAGAGAGAGACCTTAGTAAATTTACAAGAGTAACATTTCATAGGTTCAATTGCAAATTAACTTCAATGCTTAGTTTGCGGTGTACACCAACAACTTGAGTTTCGAGAAATACTAAACGGATACCCGCACGATACAGCGGTGATGGTAATTGATGTAAAATGTATATAGATGTGTAATACTAGTGAGTTGAATGGTATAAAATTGATATAGTTTGAACTAAGATTTAAATAACTACACTAAGATTTTGATAACCCAAAATGTCCTTAAACTTTCTACATTTCCAACAACTAAAACATATGGTATACCAAAAATACTCTTAATGAATTATTTTACAACATCTATCCCTTAACTCCTAAAATAACTGCACTACAGCCTCTTATATCAATAACCTACATTACTCACCACACCGCCACCGCTACCATCACCGCCGCTACCATCGCCGCCGCATCGCGCGGACATCCATCTAGTAATACTATAAAGCATTTCCCACATCCCCGTTTCTCAAAAGATGATTTGATTTACCTAAAATGCTCCTCACCTTTATTTACTATTTAAACATCTTCACTTGATATTTCTATAATATCCCTATTATTTTACATTATTTATCCCTTAACTCCTAAAATAACTATATCATCCATTTACATCAATGACCTTTATATCAATTATCTAACTCGCCGCTGCCACCACCACCACTAGTCCCCGCCAACACCACACCGCCGCCACCACCACCTTCGCCGCTGCGTTGCGCCGACATCCATTTAGTAGGATAAACTGGTCTTAACAAACAACTCGGAGTCTCGTTTGTATACATGCGTATGTTGAAATAACTACATTAATTTTTTTTGAATGCTTTTATGTATAATAATATCTCCAATTTATACATCGTCAAAATGAAAGTTAATGTATAATTTTCTTAGTTTAATCAAATATAAATACGGATAGTTTAGATTTAATATGATATAACAATCTCAAATATGGATGTGAATTTTTTTTTTTTTTTAACATTCAAACTTTTATCGATATGAAATCTAGCGAGAAACTAGTAGTACAAATCAAGAGTTATAAAAGTTACATTAGAGGGGAGATTTAAAAATGAAAAATACACCATTTGGGCCATTTTATGTTGGATTTAGTGGACCGGTTTGACATCCATAAGGAAGTTGGTACCTTTGATCTCTTTTGCTGATGTGAATTGATATCGTGCGGATGTGAATTGATATACAAATTAGTAAATTACATAGAGGGGAGATTTAGAAATTAAAAATACACCATTTGGGCCATTCTATGTCGGATTTAGTGGACCGGTTTGACATCCATAAGAAAGCTGATACCTTTGATCTATTTTGCTGATGTGAATTGATATCATGCGGATCTGAATTGATATTTATATTTTCGACTAATAATCAAATGGAATGTTACATTTTACTTGCGGCAAACATAGCGTAATTAAATAGAGTATATAGATACGCAGATCGTCTAGGGTAATAATATTGTCCTAGAGGTACGTGCACATTCCTATAAAATTTTAAACCATTCAATTGAATATTAATTATACTACTTTTGAAAATAAATATCTTTGTTAATTATGTGTCTACTCTAAAAGATGTTGCTAATATGAATAAACTCGGCCTCGTTTAACTTTGAAGAAAACAAAAATAAATGGCAGTACTTAGAAAGATCGAAGAGTCAAATACCCTTAAGAAAATCATAAGATATGGAATATATTAAATTCCAACTTTTGGAATATTTGTAATTAATATGACGTAAAAATCCCTTAGAATAGGCTTCTCTTATTTGTAACTATTCGCATAAAATCAAGATTATCATGATTTTAAGGTCTCCTTTGTCTTTTGACAAATGCTTGTACATTGGTTAGTATGTCCTTTTTTTAGTATTTGTAAAACTATAGTGTTTTTCTATTTTTCTATATATATATTTCATTTTATTTGGAGACAAGTTGTTGATATTTGAGTATGGTTGTCGAGTTCTTTTTTAATTAACTATATATTAATAGAAAGCGTGTTAATGTATGTGTCTCACACATTAATTCCATTGTTTGTATAAATTATTAGTTATGTAAAATATAGATATCAAGATTTTGACAATGAATCAAGCTCATATATACAAATGTGAAAATACATTTGCTAAATAATAAAACAAATCATATTATTTATTCACATAGGATATGTCATTCCCAACTTATAAGTTTCATCACAAAATTATATTAGTTAAGAAATGATGTCCCCGTAATAAAATCTTAGCATTCACATTCCATGTCTTTATTTACACAAGAACAAAAAAGAACTCCAAAACTAATTAATGTCCACAAATGTTTTCTGTATAATATAGATCAATTAAATTTATTGCGAGTACATTACTAACTTATTTAGTTTATATAAATTTTGCTTTTTTGTTTTTTTTTAATAGCTAACTTTATTAATGATAGAACCCGGATATAAAAACACCAAAAAAGAACACCAGGAACTATACAATAAGACTTATACAATTACATAAAGGAAAAACTCCCCCAACTTGCCCATGTCAAAGAAATTTTATTCGCTTGATTCTTCATCCAAAGGAAACCAAGAAATTAAATATCCTCAAACACTCGATGGCTAGACCAAGGGATCCCTTTGAAAGATCAATTCGTTTCTTGCTTTCCAAATATACCAACAAGATAATGTCGTAACAGCATGGAGAGAAAATATATTAGAGATATATATATGCGGTATACACCGTAATAAATTACCGAATTATCTATCAAAATAAAAGTTATTATATAGTCTAGAGTCTAATCTTATTTAAAATAAAAATATATTAATTTGTCCAGCTGGATATATTTATGTGTGATTTATAGCCTTCCACAACTTAACCCCACCCCCTATATCTCTTCCCCTACTATAAATATGACCTTGGTCCCTTTGCTTTCACCACACATCACTATGAACACTCCCATCACTTTTATCCTCACATAATGATAGTATACATACATTCATATTCATATATATATATATGTACATAGTCATACACATGTAAGTATATATGCATATGATGATACACCCATCAACCCACTTACATACATTTTATATATATAGAAAACTTGTGTTGGCAATGTATGATGTGGGTGAGATTGTGATGATTCTAACCATGATGGTGATAAGTGTTTAAGTTTATAAAAGCGGAAAGAATCCGTAAAGCTCAGGAGGGATAGCGCCTGCTCATACATATATATATACATATGGATGGATGTTTATGTGGCGCTATCTATCCTGAGCCTCACGGTTTCTTTCTGCTACATCTCTCCTTTCTCCTCACTAGCTTTCAAAACGAATATGCTTGAAGTTATTGTTGTGTGGTACGATTCTCTCTACTTATATACTTATACATACACATGCATACACACATATATTCTGTTGAAAAACTAAATAAAATAAAAATACATGATGTTATACTAGCTTTACTTACAGACTTTTGATCATTTGAGATTTTGTAATTTGGAAAAATAAATAGTCCTTAGAAGTTAACCTGTAATTAAGTTCCACAATGCTGATTTGTTTTGTTTGAAAACGTACCAAAGGTTGTTAAAAAAGTTGAATTGCTAATTATATTATATTCGTATAATTTATTTGATTTCTTTTGCATTATTGTGATTAATTAATTTATAGTATATTTTCCAGCTAATCTATATATAGGAGTATATGCTTTCTTTTATTTTTCTCATTTCATCAATATCTTGAGATCCCATTATGCAAACTATTTGATAAGATATTGACTGATGATTTGCAACCTTGATAGTTTAGTCGATTTAAATTATTTTATTTATATTTATTAATTTATACTTATTCGGAATAGTTTTGATATTTTCTAATATGGTTTTTGCCTCTTTACATTCATAAAATACTAACATTTCCCTTTAAAATTAAAAAAAAAAAACACATATAACATACTCCGTACAAAACATATTTACAAGAAAGTTTGAACATAATTGCAGCTACTTCATGTCTTTAAAACATTTTCAATGGGGTTTAATTTAATTTGTTTTATCTTCTCATTTTCATCTTATTTTTAATATGTCCATGACAAGTTTATTCCCTAGTATAAATCGTAGGATGGCCTTTTTTTTTTTTTAAATGTAATACTTTTCTGGTAGTAATAGTATAATAATAATAATAATATTAATAATAATAATAGAGTTTAGCGTATTTTGACAAAATTTTATAGCTTTACAATACTCCTTGCTCCAATTTATGATTCTGATAAGTGATTTTTGTGTAAGCAGGAATAATTAGTGACAGTCATCAATTAATGCTGTCTGAGATTTCAGGTATCTCTGGTAAATGAAAACTAGAAGGGCATTTGTATATGTTGATTTATAATTTTATATACGTATCACAAATAAAATGGAGTAATTTTTTTTTTTGTAAAAAAATAAAAATAAATCAAATTTATAATAATTTTGTATCTGACAAGTTTTTGTGTAAGTTTTGGAAAATAAAAGTCGGCTTTTTACAAAAGTCAGTTTTTTACAAAAATATATTATAGTATTTTTTCTAGACATACTTGAAATTAGAGAAAAAAAAAGATTGTTTCTTTTATCAACATTGTAATAATTTAAACACGTTTTGATGAAAAACAATAAAAAAAAAACAACATTATAATTGATTCTATGACATTTTAAATAATTTTAATACTTTATTTAGTTCTATAACTATATTACTATTTACTAAACGTACGAAATTTTTTTAATTGTTTAAAGTACCTTGAATGTACGATTTTAATTATTTGGGGATAAAAGTTTACTATTATCTTTTATAAATTGCAGAGTCTTTAATGTAAAATGGATGTTGACTCCTTTTCCAACTTCGTTTAGTTCACGTCTCCATTATTATATTTGACTCTGCAATTTTCAATGCATTTTACTTTTTAGGTTTTTTTTTCTCCCATGTTTTTTTAAAATGAAATATTATATTGATACATGTTTTAGAAAATCTTAATAACGCATAGCAATCATTTTATTCTATTTCTTCGTCCAGTAAATATAATAATTTTCTTATATTTTATGTAATGTGACACAAATTTTTTTGTATGGTTATCGGTTTAGTTTGGTATAAACCATAAAATTAGCATAGCTAATATGATCGACTCTTATCTGATCGGAGATATATTGAAAGTAGTCTCTTTATCATCGAATATATGTAACACTGTCTACATTTCATCTTTTCTATATCCTACTTATGCAAATATCGGATATCGTTAACATTGCATCAACATTTGACAATGTATAATCGAATTCTTGTGGAGTGACTCATATGAACTATCAATGTGTAACAGTAACGGATATACATGGAAGGGTGGGTATGTAATTGCATATCATGTGAGACAAATTACTAGTGTTAAAAATATTAATTTCTATTTACATGTGAAACAATTGTTAAGAGTGCATATCCTTACAAAAATTAGTACATACCTTCAACCAAAAGAAAAAAGAAAAAGAAAGCCTTTAACTAAATTTAGTTATCTAAACCTTTAAACTTGACGGCAGTGACAGGTGGCTGAGGATAAGTGATGTAGACTAAAATTGTGATAAATAATTGAACCTGTTGATTCACCAGAATACCAGAAACAATTCTTTTAATAATCGTTGATTCAAAAAAATATCGAAAATTAGGATTTCACACACGACACACTGTGATAGGGAGAAAAATAACTTTTCATATATCTGATAACTGAATAGTCTCCCATGTTTACAAACATATATAATGAAAGGCAAAATTCGAATGGGCTTAAAAAGACAAGTGGGCCGAAAGCTAGACCTAAAATAAAAGTTCAAATAAGTCGAAAATAAGTGTAAAAAGTCTTAAAACTCATAGAAAAAGGCCTTTTTGGGCCCCAAAGGTCGACCTAAACCGCCTAAGCCAGTTTGTAGAAACGTGCTTCTCGTTCCACCGGTCGTTTTGACTGGTCATACGCTGAAAACGGAGCACTGTAGCTCAAGTTATGATCATTTTAGTGAAGCCCCTTATGTCGTTATGGAGATAAAAGTAATGTGATTATTTCTTTATTTTAAAATAAAATATATACCTTTAAACAATTTCATGCATCTTGCATGGCTAAACAAATACTGACAAAAGAATTACTAAAAATTTAAATACCAACCTTTAAAATATGTAACCATAATACAATGTACATACTTAAATTTTAGAAATCAGTTATAAAATATTTTTTTCATCCCCAATGTGATACGGATAAAACATATAAAAAATTTTAATTTAGAAGCTATACTTCTTTATTATTGTTTTTCTTTTATAATGATTAAAAGTATATATTATATATTATATTTCCTTGTATATTGAGAATGAAATTATAGTATGAGATGGTAAAACAAGGTGGTTGAATAACCATGAAAACACTAGTATATGTCTTCTATATCTTAGTCAAACAAGTGGGCTGTGCATTGATTTTTCCAACTCCACATTTTCTTTCTTGAAAATTAGCCGATTAAATCCAAGAGAAAAGAGAAAATCTATATATAAAATAACAAATAGTTAAAAGTTAACAAATTAGTTAATTGAACTGATAATTTCATAACATATTTGGTGCCAAAATTTTTAAATATTTGTGGAAAAAGCTTGTTAAATTGGCGAAGAGCTTTAAAAGTCGTAAAAGATACTCAATTCTTAAATTATTTTATTAAAAAATGACTGCATTTTAGCAAATACTTGATTACTAGTATGGTACATTGTATGTGCATTATATGAAAATGGTAGACAATTTTCGGTAGTTTTTTGGATCTAATTAAACTTAAAAGTTAAGTTAATATCCTGAATTTTAGAAAGAATAAAGTTGTAAGGCTGGCCGGTATGGGGCTACCCAACATGGGGACGACTCGCGCCATGTGGCGCAAAGTCATCAAAAAAGGGAGAGTGGAGGTCGCCGACATTTTTTTGTTGAAAAACAAGAAACAACAGACATTTTGGGCTAGCCGTGGAGGTCGCCTGTTACACAAATCGCCGCACAGGGATGGGGTTCCCAGCGATCCGCAGGCGAACCGGGCTGGGTCGCGGGTGGGAACGCTCCATACCGGCAGCCTAAGTATTTTTGTTGTAATCAGCGGGTAGAATATTGGTGCCCGCTATGAATGGTATTTGGTGCAGGGACGACTCCAGCTTGGGGGCAGTGTGGGCAGCTGCCCCCACTCCAATTTCGGTACAATGTAATTTTTATTTTTTTTTAGTGGTATATTTGTAATTTGCTTCAAAAAAAATAAAAATATGACAAAAGACTTCTAAATTTGCCCCCTCGCCAAAAAAACTTTTAAATTTGCCCCCTCGCCAAAAAAATTCTGGCTCCGTCCCTGATTCGGTGGCGGTGGTATTTGAGAGGAGCATAGAGAGTGATGTGTCACTTATTTGAGAGGAGCTGATGCGTCACTTTTATATTAAGTGAAAAACTGAAATGGATGCAACGATTTATGATTGGTGTTATTAAATTTTAAAGTAAGGTGGTCATCAAAAAAGTTTATAAAAGGGGTCAACAAAATTTTTGTGGAACCACATTTGATTTTTGTCTTCACTTTGCACGTTGGAGATGGCCTTAGACGAAGAATAACACTAGTTTCATAGCATGGTACGGATATACATTTATTCAGTTTTTGGAATAACATTAGTTTCATACTTTCATAACATTAGTGTGTTCACTGTGTTGCAGTGTTGCACCACGGTAGCTCAAATCCAGTTTCTTAAATGGGCCACTGTAGTTAGATCCACATCTACCTATAGCTGGTGGGCTAGTTATATGGGCTTCATTAATTCAGTTGTATACTTGTATAGTTGTATGAGTCATTTGTGAACTTTTGATTCCATTGGCATTGGCTAATTGAAATTTCTTTTTTAAAGTCAAATAATTTTAAAACATAATTATCTTTTTACATAAAGATACAGATTTTAAATAATGTAAAGAGAACATGTTGATTATGTTTTTGGAATGTTAATCAAATGTATTCAAATACTCACAAATGGTGATACCCAAATGTAGCAAGAAATGGTACATAAAGTCATAAACCAACGAAAACACGAAACAAAAACTCTAGTCTCTAGTAAACTTTTTTTAAATGACACTTTGACAAGAACTTGTCGATACCAATCTTGAAAAACTAACAAACATTCATAAATTCGGTTTTTTTCGTTTAACCACATGTATTGGAATTATAAGCCATAATCGAACCGTTTTACATCGGTTTTCTGGTTTTCAATTTTTTTCGAGTTTCGACCCTTTTTGGTTTCAGATCAAACAGTTTGGTCCGATTTTACAATTCTCTTTTTTTTTTTATATAGCCCTAAGCTCAAAGTAGTTTTTTTTTTTTTATAAAAAGTTGAGTAAAGTGCAATTTTGGTCCTTGAGTTATTACCACTTTTGCAACTATAGTCCATTTCACTTATTTTTTTGCTG
>JAOXNX010000035.1:4258124-4269339 GCA_028566075.1 Solidago caesia
TTAAGTAGACTTATTTATTATGCCGTTTGGCATTTCATATTGTTGATTGTGGATTTCCTTTAATTATTGTGATGATATGTTGCTAGTAACACCATTTAAAGTTGTTTATTGATTCCGTTAGGAATTAATTATGTTTTGAAAGGTCGCTTCAGCATTTATTTAACGGAGTTTTTATTAAAGTTAAAATTTTTGGAAATTCACATTTTATAAAACAGGGTGTTACACTTTTGTTCTTTGGTTCTGTTTCGTGTATGTTTTGGCTCGTTTTTGCAATGTTTCTTCTCCAATCTTCATAATGACCTACAAAACACTCATGTAAGTAATAAGTAACTAAAACACATTAATTTACATTCAAATGGGTTATATTTTTACTTTAATTGGCTCAATAAAGTTCGTATAATTTGAGCATTATCAGGGGCAATCTGGATGAGGAACTAGTAGGGATTTGGCTACTATGACTAATGCTAGTGAGCAAGTGTTTGAAATTTTTGAAAAAACTGGTACTAACGCCAGTGTTCGGATTAAAGGAAATGGTGGATTAGGTACTTGAAATGATCTGAAACAAAGGAAGAATTCTAGAAACTCCAATAGGTCCAGATTGAAATAGCTACCAATAAACAAAGGGTAAAGGATGAAATTCTTAGAAAAAGGCCCAAATGGTACAAAATGGGAACTGCAAATCATGCATGTGTAGGAGCCCTGGGAGTTCATGTGAACGACTATGGAAAAATCAAGAAACATCCCAGAATTTCTGAAGCCATGGAAATTTCGGATGATATGGAGTTAAGGGGGGATTACTTTGAGGAAGAACAGGAATATGACTCTCATATGACTAACACTCCTAAAGATGAATTGGTAAAGCTCAGAAATAAAGAGTTGTAAGGGCTAAAAGCCAAGGTAAAGAAGATTGTAAGTACAGTGGTGAATGAGCTAAGTAAGAAGCCCAGAACTCAACCCAAATCCAGTGAAGAAAAACCTAAAGCCAACATAGCCACATTTCAGGCAGTATCTCCCAGACCTCCAGCTACTATTAATTCACCTGAGAGAGAAACTAGAGAGAGAGAGCTATGGAGAAATGAAAGGAAAAGAGTGGTGGTGGTGGTTTTGTCCACCAAAAGGCTCTCGCCAGGGAATATGGTTTCTCCCGAAAAACGATTCGTTTTAAGATAAGTTATGATCCGAGACTCGTAAAATCATTTAAATGGCTCGAGTAAATATATTTTTCAATTACCTTTGCAACGACTATAAATATGTCCATATTGGACCTTTATAAAATGTTTACATTTTATTAGATGAAACTCACATTTTTAACTTGGCATTTCTAAGCAACTAGTTACTTCTCCTGATTCCCGAATCCTTATGACCATCACGAATGCTTTCACTCCAAAGACTCGAATACTTATGAACTTATTTTAAACTCGATCTCAATTTCCAAAAAATAACGCTCGCATAAAACTCCCCTTCGATTCACTTATATAAACATAATTATTCCACAAGACGATCGAACACGTTTACTCATATTAGATTTCAAGATATTTTATTTAAAATAAAAACGAATAAACTCACGGTTAAACCGAATGCTCCGGTGACGGATGTTACAGTGTGCATTAGTTAGTCAAATCGGATGGTGTGCATTGTAGAACGGGGACGCTGCCTTTTAATTACTTAGGTATCTCGGTGGGGGCTAACATGAATAAAGTGTCTAATTGGAGATTTATCTTTGATATTTTTGAGGCGCGTCTTGCGAAATGGAAAAGGAATTGTTTATCGATTGGGGGTAGAGTAACACTTATAAAGGCGGTGCTTGAAAGTTTACCTACTTACTATTTCTCGTTGTTCAAAGCACCTTGTGAGGTGATCGATGGGTTAGAGAGAAGAATGAGGAAATTTCTATGGGGAAGCTCTGAAGAGGTCAACAAGATTAACTGGGTTTCCTGGGACAAAGTTACTTCTTCTGTTTCGGATGGTGGGCTGGGCATTGTCAAGCTTAAAGATGCTAATAATGCAATGCTTTCGAAATGGATATGGAGATTCAGAAATGAATCTAATGGTCTATGGCGGAACGTGATTGTGGCTATCCATGATAGTAATCGAATCTGGTCTTCTCTTCCTTTCAAGAAGTCGATCACAGGCGTGTGGAAAAATATTGTTATTGCGGTTGACAAAATCAAGGTACTGGGGATGGGTATCAATAACGTGATCAGGGGTGCGGTTGGAAGAGGAGATATGATTCATTTTTGGCTTGACCCATGGGTTTGTAACGTTCCACTAAAAGAGAAGTTTCCCCTGTTGTTCAAAATTGAATCCGAAAAAAGATGCAAGGTTCGCGACAGATACAACAGTGTTTCTGATAGCTTCGAAGATGGGTGGGACTGGTCCAGAAATACCTGGACAGATAACGAAACAGGGGAATGGCAAAACTTGGTTGCTACTCTTGAAGATATTCACTTATCAGGCAACAAAGACAAATGGCTATGGATGGGGGGACAAAATGGGGAGTTTTCGGTCAAGGAAGTCAAGAATTTTATTAAGAGTGGGCGTGATTACAGTAGTTGCTTTGTTATGGAATGGTCCAAATGGGTTCCCAAAAAATGCAACATCTTTATGTGGCGGGCGACTATGGATCAACTCCCGACGATGGCTGCTCTTCAGACCAGAGGCTGTCAGTTTGGAAGCAACATGTGCGGATTGTGCAACAGCGAAGCAGAGACTATTGACCATTTGTTTGGGGCCTGTGTGATTTCGCTGAAGGTATGGTCTTTCATCAGCAAGTGGTGTAAGGTAAAGCCATTCTTTTTCTTTTCCTTCAGAGATATTGTGGAGATTCATAACTTTGTGGGTTTGGGGGAAAAGGCGAGGAATGCTCTAAAAGGAATTGTTATGGTGTCGTGTTGGAGTTTGTGGAAAGCTAGAAACGAACACAAATTCTCGGAAATGGAAGTCAACATAGGGAAGATTATCAACAACATCAAGGCCTCTAGTTTTCTTTGGTACAAAAACAGAACAAAGATGTGCCCGACTAGTTGGGAAGATTGGTGTAAATTCATTATATTGTAATTTGTAATTGTTTTGGTCCCGTATTTTTGGCGGGAGATGTGAATAAAAGTTACCTTTCAAAAAAAAAAGAATTACGAATTGAATAGAATTGACTAAAATTTATAAAGTGACATAAAATTTTGCAAAATAAATAAAATAGTTGGTTGAAAGGAAACATAAATAATAAATGAGAGATATATACAGCTTCATAGGGGTTGATATAGCAACACCCTTTTGTTAAACTAAAAATCTTACCCGTACAATGTACGACGGTATATGATTTTTTAATTTTTAAAATATTTGTAAATTTCAGTTACAACACCCCACAAGAGGTGAAGGCATACAGTTTTGCCGACCGCTGACTCCGACTTTGGATTGTCTAAAACACATGTATATAAATTGTGTTTTGTTATTTATTTGTAAAATATTTAAATATAGAAATTATTAAATAAATTAAATACAAAAATAATATAAATATAGAAATGTTAAAAAATTCAAAATTTAAATCACTATTCATCTAAACTACCTAATAAAGCATTTAATACCCGTCTTACTTTTTGAAATTTTTCAACAATTTTACATTTTTGGTAAGGATTGTGGTCGTTCAATAGAATTGATTTGGTGTTAGACTTCAAAACTAAATGGATATATCTACATTCTCTACCTACCAACTCACATAAAATGAAAACATGTATGGATACAAAGGTCAATAAGAATTAGCACCATCTATTACCACCAAACATTCTTACATCAAATCAATCAAGGTTGAATTACCACCAACTATCCATATTAACAACAATTCAATCATCTATATACACCGATTCTTTTTTAACCATCAACAATAAAAATCGTCGACTGTCGGACACCATCACCTTTCAACTTTAATCATCAACCATCAACCATCAACGTACCACCGCGCATTGCGCGAGTATTATTTCTAGTTTGTTTATAAAAGGTTATAGATATTTAAATTTGAAAAATAACTCAAAACAAATTATAAGGATATTATGGGAAATTGAAAATCTCATCGTATATTCTTACGTATAAGCCATAAATTCATTTCCTGCCATTACCTATATACAATTCCAAACTTGGTTACTGTTCAATGAACAGTAACCAAGTAATTGTAATATATATATAATCTTTGGCATTTTATAACAAGGTTGTTGGTTAGTTCAATTGAAAAGCACGCTGCCCCTTATAGAACCCATAATGGGTTCGAGTCCTCACCATGTGTTTTTTTTTTACTTTTTTCATGTTATACATATATCTATCTATATTGTTTTGATTTTCAGTAAGCCACTTTCTCAACAATTTCCTTTCCTTTATTATGACTTTTTTCAACTGACTTTTCCTTTTAAATAAAGTGAAAGTTTTATGTTTTTGAATTATTTTACTTGCTATTGTTGGTTTTTTTTAATTAGACTCTTTATTTTTATTTTTTTCTTAAATAAAATAGGGTTGTTTTTAAATAAAATGAAACTTTATTATATTTATTCGTATTAATGTTTATTTTATTTTCTCTATTATTTGTTATATATTAATTGCGTAGCTTGTTGAAAATATTTTTTGTTTACATTTTTTTTTCTCTTCTTTATTTATTTTTACTCTGTTATTATTATTATGATTATTGTATATGTTATGTTTTTTAAGATAAAACCAAGTATGAAGAGTTAATATAAAGGTCATGCGAATACATTTATATGCTATTTAATTTATTTATTTAAATATTTTCAACTAACATATAAAATCAAGATTTCTTTTTGTAACTTTGGTCTGTCATAACGGTAAGATATTTTATTGAAATAAATAAATAATATGCAGTTAAAATCCCGTCATGAGAGGCTTGGACCTAGATCGTAAGCCTCTCACTGAGAAATAGCCAAAATCGCAACCATCATTTTGTAAGGCTTAGTGATTTTAGCCCAAACTCTTAAACCTCTCATTGTGTTTGGTCATTTTATGAAAACTTAAACAAACTTAAACTCTCAAGGCGTTTTTGTTGGTCATTGTGATATTCTCTTAAGTTTAAGGTTTAAGTGCAAAATGTTTGTACTTTAACAAACAAATATTTTTGTAATTTAAACAAATTACTAGTACTTATCGTCAATATTGTTAATGTTAATATAAATACATTCATATATGGATAATAATATAGTATACGAGACTTTATTGTAAATGGAATTGCACTTTATATTATATTATATTATAAAGTTGCCTGTTTTTTGTTTTCTCCCTAGGGTCGAATTTGACTGCTTTGGCTTTTTATAAAGTCCTTGTTGACCAACTAAATATTACCCCCATATCAATGGTATAAACGAATCGCGTTAAAACAATAATTAAAGTAAGTTGTACGTCAATCTAACCTTCTTCCTCCCTCCTTCCCATCCCCACCAAATCCTTCTCTGTTTTTTCCAATTACCGTGTTTTTTCCTTAGAAATTTCCTAATTTCTACACCTACAAAAACATTCAAACACAACTCACTCACTCACAAACACACACACACACTTTCCATGGCTAAAAATGGCGAAGAAAAACTATTAGCCGTGGCTCGACACATAGCTAAAACTTTAGGTCACACAGATAACATCATGGCCGAAGATATACTCCAAATATTCTCAAACTTTGATGGCAGATTCAAAGAAAAACTATATTCTGGTCACGATGCTGATAAAACCTTTAGCATGTTACACCAACGTGTTTCCAAATACTTAACCGTTGACCAACCCATTTGGTCTGATTACTCATCTGGTGATGCTTCATTGTTCTTGAACTCCGTCGATGAGTTAACGGACTTTGTTCGTGAGAACTCGGATAGTTCGTGTATTGAACGAGCGGAGAATTTGTTACAACAATGTATGTTTCGGTTAGAAGACGAATTTAAAACCTTGTTGGAACAAGGTGGTGAAGAAGAAGATGGCTCTGATACCATGTTGGATGATTTTGATAAAGTAGATGATGATAAGTTTGATGATGTCCCGGTAGCGCGTCAGGTGACAGATTACAGTGTCATTATTGACGCGCTACCGTCTGGGAGAATTAAGGATTTACATGATATCATGAGACGTATGGTGGGGGCTGGGTATGGGAAAGAGTGTTCCCTAGCTTATAGTGATTTGAGGAGGAAGTTTATAAACGAAAGCCTTTCGAGATTAGGGTTTGTAGCGTTACATGATTCGGGTAATTTAGTTAATGATGTGGAAATCAAGAAATGGGCTAAAGCGATAAAGATGGCGGTTAAAGTGTTTTATCCTAGTGAAAGACGGTTATGTGACCGTGTGTTTGGTTACTCGTCTACCACGGCTGAAGCTGCTCATATGTCCTTTATGGATGTATGCAGGGTTTCTGTAATGGAGCTGTTGAATTACGCGAATGGGATCGCGCTGGGGAGTAGAGCGCCCGATAGGTTGTTTAAGATTTTGGATGTGTATGAAGTTGTTAAGGATTTGTTGCCCGAATTCGAGGTGTTGTTTTCTGATCAATATTGTTTGTTTTTGAGAAATGAAGCTGTAAGTGTTTGGAAGAGATTAGGTGAATCGATTAGAGGTGTTTTTATGGAATTAGAGAATTTAATTCGTCGTGATCCGGCTAAGTCAGTTGTCCCTGGTGGTGGGCTTCATCCGATTACTCGTTATGTGGTGAATTATCTTAGTGCTGCTTGTTCTAGACCAACTCTTAAACAAGTTTTTGATGACAATTTAGACCACTCTTCATCATCATCATCGGTAGAGGTAAAGTCATCTCCGTTATCAACTCAAGTCGCGTGGATAATGGACGTTTTGGAAAGCAATTTGGAGTTGAAATCCAAGGTGTATAGAGACCCTGCATTGTCATCTGTGTTTATGATGAATAATGGGCGATACATTGCTAAAAAGGTCAAAGATGATGAAATGGGCTCTCTTCTAGAAGACGATTGGATCCGAAAACAAAAATCAAAAGTGAGACAACATCATGCCAATTACCAAAAAAGTTCATGGCATAAAATCCTCAACACTTTGAAACTCGACAATATTAACGTCTCCTCAAATGTTGCTTCAAAATCTTTAAAAGATAAGCTTAAGCTCTTCAATTCACAATTTGAAGACACTTGTAGAACCCAATCCACTTGGGCAATATTTGATGAGCAATTGAGAGACGAATTGAAGATTTCGGTAGCTGCAACTCTGCTTCCAGCTTACAGAAACTTTCTTGGGAGATTTCATAATCTTCAAGATATTAGTAAATATGCAGATAAACATGTAAAGTTCACTATAGAAGACGTTGAAGCTCGGATTGATCATGACTTGTTTCAGGCAACAGCTGTATCAGGGAGTAGCCGGAAGTGAATTTTGAACTAGTAAATGATTGTCCAATTGTATTGTATCATATTGTTGTTTGTAATTGTACAATGTTACGAAGTTAGTTTATGGACTTTTTGCTGACCCAAATTGGATGGTTAAGTTTTGAACCATCTATATATGGCTTGGTTAGTTCTTGAGCAAAGTTTCAAACGGCACCCACATAAACCGAAACCAAACACATGTAGTCGATTTTTGGGTTCAGATTATTTTTGGGTGTTTTTGGTGTAACCCCGACCCAATTAACCCAAAATGCAAACTGATAAATATATTTTTGTTTTATATAACATCAATTCATGATGTTTGTATAATTAGGCTTTTTATGGTATATGTATGTAGATGATATTCTGAACTGCTTGAAATCGACGGAAAATTGTAATTGTTGGATTTATATTGGAACAGTTAGAATTTTGTAGCCCGCCAAGGCAATCCAGTTTACAGTCGGGGGTAAGGGACGAGGCTGAAATATGAATACTTGTCCCAAACCCGACCCGTTGGCAACCCTACCACCAAACTGATTGATAAACCAATTCTACAATTTGAGTGATATGCAACTTGAAGACACAATAGCAGCCAAACAACTGAAAATGATTGAAAGGGAATCATTTTGATACCATTCCTTACGCAAATGAACCCGTTGAAAGCAATTAACTACAAATAGTGGTAAATGGGTTCGAATAGAAGACCGAGTGTAAGTCACTCTAGAAAATAATTGTCATTGTCATATTAAATACAGTTAACTTGGTAGAAGTGCAAATGAATAATAAACTGTCAATGTAAAAAGAATTTTTCTTTTATGGCTCTCTCTAACGGCTCTCTCTCTCTCTCTACATCTCTCTCTAGATGGAGAATTTTTCTCTCTATATCTGAGATCTAGATCCGAGATCGAGACAAAGCCGTCGAGAAATTTTTAAAAGGGTGAAAGCCCTAGGCCGGAGGTCCTTTTGGAAGCAGCCTCTTTACCTTTGGGTAGGGGTAAGGCTGTCTACATCTTACTTCCCTCAAACCCCGGCTCTTGCCGGGATTGAGTATTGTTGTTGTTGTTGTTGTTGTAATGTGGTTAATCCACTTAGTAGAGGTTTTTGCCTCGTGGTGTTAAGTCTAGGGTTCAGTCCCTAACATGGAGTAGTTTAAGACATAGTTGTAAACTTGTGTTTTTTGACTCGACTCGAAAACTTGAATTTTTGACTTGTAACTCGAAACGTGACTTGTAAGAGTCAGGATATTTTTATATATTAGTATAGTAAAATTATATATATGTGATATATTTATAAACAAAATATAAGTTGATTATCTTAATACATTTACCAAAATATTTCATATTTGATAGTTTTGAGTTATAAACTTATATTTTATCTCCAGATTCGCACTAAAAGAATCAAAAATACATATATAGCACACAAAATGATGTAACCATAAATATAAAATATAATAATATATAATATATAATCATCATAAGTATAAACTACAAAAATCATTGGTTCATTGTTCTTCTCCTGACTTGAATGAGTTTGCGACTCACCTTGACTTGGACCGAGTCACACCTCGACTCGTAAGTGTCGGGAGTAAATAATAGTCACCGAGAGAGTCGCCTCGTTTTTGGTATAACTCAACTCGACTCGTGACTCATAAGAGTCTAACAACTATGGTTTTTAGAAGTAGAATTAAGGAATAATAAACTAACAACAAAATTAGAAAAACAAATTCACGTTTATAATTTATCACTAGAGGGGTACCCGCGCAATATACCGGTGGTGTGGTGGTGGCGGCGGGGACTGGTGGTGGTGGTGTCGGCGATTGTTGGTGGTGGTGGTGTCGGCGCTGAGTGGTGTAGGTAATTGATGTAAATGGTTAGTGTAGATACTTTAGAAGATAAGTGATATATGGTATAATTGTGTCAATATGTAAAATGGGTAATATGTATATTTTTCATATCTAATTTTTGTAGCTTTCAGCAGGGGGCTAGAATCTATACTACCTTATAAAGCATTTACATAGTGTCTTAAATTTTGAATTTTTTAAACATTACCATTTTTAACTTATTATTTAATGTTTATGTTATATTTTATATATATATATTGATTTACCTAACATTTTTAATATATATATATATTTTTTATCAATAACAACAAATACAATTTTTGTATACATGTGTTAGAAAATTTTTATATACAATGTATAATTGTCAGAACCCTGTATGCTAGTTAGTTTATTTATGTGGTGCATATATGTATGTATGTATGTATATGTATGTATGTATGTATGTATGTATGTATGTATGTATGTATGTATGTATGTCATAAATGCCTTGGGTGAAATGTACCAAGACTAAGGATAAGGTGTTGTTTTTCAGTATTATACATTATTGGGAGCCTTTCAACTTCATTTTTAAGCTGACATATGTCATGCTGAAGTTGAGAGAAGTAAATAAAAATAAAGGGCTACATAAGTGCCTCCTCTTTTTCTGCTTAACCCTGTCTTTAACAGGGCCTTTCATGTTGAAAATTAATGTGGGTGGATCTCAACTTATAAACCTCAAAAGAGAGTGAATGTCCAAAGCCAAAGTTGAACATTTTCTGTGATATTTTATATTAAATTACAGTATTTGATTTGTTACTTCTAGTGAAACATCTCGTTTTTTATTTGGGGCGAACCTTATGAGTTATTTTCAGCAGGTCATTTGTGAAAATGAGAGCAGCTGGGCGAAACAATGAAATGTCTAAAGAAGGGGTTAGAAGACAGCATCAAGCCGAACTCGCTCTTCGGAAAAACGAAGAAACAGCTCAACGGCTTTCTGGCAGAATAAGTGCTACTGGCGATGGAAGATCTTCATCAAGAACTTCAAATGATTTAATTGCTTATAAAAATGTAAACGATGTTCTTCCAACTAGGGAACCGATGATTGTGGTTGACCAGAGGAATGAGTCGATTCTTCTACCAATGTATGGGGACATGGTGCCTTTTCATATTGCTACTGTGAAGAAAGCTTCAGGTCAAACTGATACAAGTCGAAACTGGTATATTCGAATAGTATTTGACGTTCCTGGAGAGCCATTTTCGTCACAGGATCCAAACTCACTCAAGAATCAGACTGAAATTTTTCTGAAAGAGGCCTCATTTCGGTCTAATGACCCAAGGCATATTAGTGAAGTGCTTCAACAGATAAAAACACTTAAAAAAGATGTCGCGTCTCGTGAGTCTGAAAGAGCTCAAAGGGCATCATTGTTTACTCAGGAGAAACTTGTGCTTGCAGGGAATACGTTTAAACCAATCAGATTGACTGACCTTTGGATCCGTCCCATGTTTCCGGGTCGTGGAAGGAAGCTTCCGGGTACTCTTGAGGCTCATGATAACGGTTTTAGATACTCGCCTTCAAGGTCAGGTGAACGTGTGGATATTTTATTTTCTAATATTAAACATGCGTTTTTTCAAGAAGATGAGAAAGAAATGATTACTTTGCTTCACTTTCATCTTGACAACCATATTATGGTTGGAAACAAGAAGACAAAAGATGTTCAATTTTATGTGGAGGTTATGGATGTTGTGCAAACACTTGGAGGTGCAAGGAGGTCTACTTATGACCCAGATGAGATTGAGGAAGAACAAAGAGAACGGGACCGTAAAAACAAGATTAATATGGATTTTCAAAGTTTTGTTAATCGGGTTAATGATCTGTGGGAACAACCGAAATTCAAAGCTTTTGACCTTGAGTTTGAGCAGCCTTTAAGAGAGCTCAGGTTTCACGGGGTGCGTGATAAGGCTTCTTCGGCTTTCATTGTTCCAACTTCTAGCTGTTTGGTTGAGCTCACTGAAACTCCATTTTTTGTGGTTACTTTGAGCG
>JAOXNX010000035.1:4306225-4318714 GCA_028566075.1 Solidago caesia
GCCGTTCAACGGCTTAAATCCATTGAAACTTTCATCTTTGAAGGGCGGAAGTAATCTGCCGTGGGGAAATTTTTTTTTCCGATTACCGCCCCTCGGGGCAATGTTCATGGCGGAAAGGGGGCGGAAAGGGGCGACGCCTTCACCCTTTACGCCTCACACCTCACAGTCTTAGTGTAAGTTAGTTTGTATTTATCTGCTGTGCCAAATGCCAATATCACATCAATGTAATTATCTCAATATGTAATTAACCATATCCATATAAAGGGCTTTTGTCGGTACCCGGATTGTTAAATGACTGAAAAGAACAAGTTTTAGAAATGGTGGTTTTCAAACGGCGATAAGATTGGTGACAGGCTGGACTTCGGGCTTTAGCAGGCTAACATGAAACACCGGTGTCAACATACCGGGCTCATTGCAAGCTGGACTGCTGGAGGAGGGCGGGAAACCTGAAAATGAAACCGTGTGTGTTGATCCATCATCTCCCAACGGTCCAAAATTGAATTTCAAAAAAGGAGTTATATTTTTTAAAAACTTTTTTGTTTTATAGACTTTGGCATTTTAAAAAAAACCCTTTTTTCCCTATATATACCCATTTAATTCCGTTTTAGAAAACACAACAAACATTTTATAAAATCCTACCATTTCATATATTCCCCAAACAAATACTACCTAATTTCCACCCAAAAAACGGATCCGAAAGAACAGAAATTCAAAAAACTACAAGAGTCAGCAAAAAAAAAGATGTCGAACGAGCTTTTGGTGTTTGTAAGGGAAAGTGAAAGATTTTGGAACGTCCTCTATGTCCTCATACCACCGATAAGATTGGAAAATACGTGTACACGTGTTGTATATTCCACAGCATGATCATAAAGGACAACGGGAGCGTAATATCACCGGTCATATAATGGATCAGCCGGTCGAACCAGTTTATGACCCAGGTGTACTACCAGAGTTACTAGGCGAAGACATCCATCATCGACTTCGGTTTTATCTTACGGAGCACGTAGCGGGTCAAGACTTCGCATACCTTGATGACGAAGCGGCTAAACCAACACCGATTGAAGACTTAATTTAGTAGAATTATGTATTTTTTATTTTTTTTAAATTTATGTAATGTACTTTTCTTTTTAATTTTTAATGAAATGTTATGTTTTTATTAAATTGTTTAAATTAATTATGAAGAATATATATATATATATATATATATATATATGTGAGAGGGTTGGAATCTCATGGGCGCCAGTATAAATGATGGTTGGAGGGTTGCAGGCCTGAAGTGAGTTGACTGTTTTTTATTGACAGGATTTGGGAGGGTTGGAACCCTCCGAATTATGACTCCTAGTGCCCTAAGACATAAAACATAGTTAGTTTGGATAAACGAAAAAGATTGGAAGGGAATGAAAAATTTACTAGTTTTTTACCTAATTTTTTCTTTTCAAAAATGAAAAGATTAAGAAGGAAAAGATTCAATCATTTTATAAATTTACTTTTTCACCATCCTAAGTTATTAAATAATAAGGATATAATAGTAAATTTTATATTGTTTTAATTTTTTTTTTCCTTACAACTTGAAAATAACAAAAGTTACCCACTTTCTTTTATTTTCCCTTCTTTTAGTACCAAATCAAGAATAACTTTTTCTTGTTATACTCTCTTTTCCTTTTCTTTTGTTTGTTCTTCTTTACTTTTTTTTTTCTTGCCATTTAAAACTCGAAAATACAATGTTAAGGATTTTTTTGATCCGATTTTTTCCTTCCAAAAATGGAAGGATTAGGAGGGAAAAGTCTCCATCATTTTATAATTTTACTAATTCACACCTCTTAAGTTACTAAATAATAAATTATAATTGTAAATTACATGGTTTTAATATTTTTCGTTCCTTACAACTCAAAAATAACAAAATTTACCAACTTTATTTTGCTTTTTTTTTTTTGTTTTAGTACTAACTCGAGAATAGCTATTTTTGTTATACTTTCTTTTCATTTCATTTTTTTTTTTACTTTACTTTCTTTTCTTTTAATACTAACTCGAGAATAACTTCTTCTTTTTTTGTACTTTCTTTTTTTTGTACTTTTTTTTCTTACCATTTAAAACACGAGAATGCAAAGTAAGGGGCTGTTTGTCAAGGAGATTTTTGGGGGTTTTTTGGGCTAAGGGATTGAGCCTTGAAAAAAAATCCTACAATAAAAAACAACCTTGTCAAGTCAAAAAACCCCAAGGAGTTTAAAAACCCCAAGGAGCTTAAGAAAAAAACCCTATATAGGAAGCGTTTAAAAAAAAACCCATCCCCTAATTATTAAAATTACCCAAATAGCCTCAACAACTGAGTCACATTCGTATCTGGTTCTCCCAGTTTCTATGCATGATCCATAACAAACTCTTCCATACATATTTCTTCCTGAAAATTTATCACTCTTTGAAGTTGTTTTGGTGTCTATCGATTATTGCTCTTACACGGTACATGATACAGCAAAGTCAAGCATACAGTTTAATGAGCTCACTTGTCACAATGAACCTAAACTGAGTACAATAAGCCTAAATTAAGTTGATACTAAGGTGTTGGGATGGAGTCTACCATGAATGTAAATCTAGTCAATACTGACATAACTGATGTAACTGATGTATGCTATACATGAGTGCCTGACCAAGGGCGAAACAAGCAGCTCGATACATCTAGCATTTGGCCACTAGCCAAAACATTAGTTAATCATTTAAATGAAGTCAACTAAAAAACTCCAAATAATAAAGAAGCTGTATTTTAGTCCATGAATATTAAATAGGGTTAACAGTATGACAAGCTAACTTCTTCAAATTTCAAAATACATGTCAGGATCAAGTCTACAACCATCTTGATTGAGACCGGTATGACTTACACGCTATAGCAACTCCGCAAAGACAAACTAACATATAGCGGCTAGTTTGGTGTAAATATCACGTCCCTTTTGAATAACTTGAGCCTTACAGATATATGATCCCAAACAGATCACATTCGCCTAAATCTACATCCAAACAGATCAGATTCGCCTAAAACACACCTAAATGCCCAATCTATTTCTTACGTGATCGGTGATTCATCTAAATCAAATAAAGTACCATCAGAAAATCAGATTGCCGCCCAGAAGGCATGGAACATGCGGTCTACTTCTGCCATCTTTACATTTTAGGGCAGTTTTAAGTAACCATGGACAATAAGAGTGCCGCCTACAAGGCATGGAACATGTGGTCTACTTCTGCCATTTTTATATTTTAGGGCAGTTTTAAGTAACCATGGAAAATAAGAGTGCCTCCCAGAAGAAATGGAACATGTGATATTTGTAGTGACCGTGAAATCTTATGTGATCGTCTTGTATGCATCTCTTCCAGACAGTGCCACGGCACCACTGGTCATGTCTTTATACCC
Source organism: Solidago caesia (assembly GCA_028566075.1). NCBI lineage: Eukaryota > Viridiplantae > Streptophyta > Magnoliopsida > Asterales > Asteraceae > Solidago > Solidago caesia. The sequence continues at coordinate 4,309,626 of JAOXNX010000035.1, forward strand.
GGGCATTCAACATTTGATATGTTCTAATTTGAACTCTTAGCAGAGAACTTGAAATCAACCAATTGATATATAATATGGTTAAAATTGTGACCTATGGAACAAATTGGACCTGGGAGCATGAAACATGACTACAGTACATTCCAACTATTTATAACTTAATACTAGCAGAAGTTATGTTCAGATGTAACACACGAAAAGTTAATATTTAACTAATAGAGGTATTGTACAGAAGTTAACATGTAATCCTTTGGAAAATTTATAGCCTTTGATCAAAGTACAGACATTTATCATGGAGTGGTGACATTATAATCAGATGAGAGAACTTTGTCATATTGATTTCTCGAATCAAGAATGATAAGTATCACGTCTATGTCCTTCAGAAGCGGGTTGCTGAAGATAGATCTTTGTGGGATCACTTGGATCGACATATCTGCTCAAACAAAAATGAGAAAATTTCGTTTAAAGATATGTGTGTACTTAACGATACATCCATGATCCATGCTTGGGATTAGCAACCATAAATTAGTTCGGTTGTATAGTTATTTCAAAGATGCCAATAACACTTTAATTCAATGGATTTGGTGCATAAATCGAGTGTGTATGTATTTGTTGCAATATGAGCCACTGGGGCAACGGGCCGGGTCAGATTCAGTTAACACAAAACACTGTTGTCCATATATTTTTGTAGATTCTATTATAAAGTAACTGTTGTGCTAAAAGATGACTACAAGAACAAAATTGTAGCTACAATAATCTAAATTTTTACTAAAATGCTTGAGGAAGCCTTATATGGGCGAATTTCAAACCCGTTTAACTGTCCAAGTGTTAGTACTTTTGACTTCACCCATTTGACATGTTAAAGATAACTAGATGGATGCCCGCGCGGTGCGGCAGCGGCGGCGGTGTGGTGGTGGAGGCGACTGGTGGTGGTGGTGGCGGTGGCGGTGGCGAGTAATGTAGGTAATTGATGTAAAAGGGAGTAGTGTAGTCATTTTAAGAGTTAAGGATAGATTGTGTAAATTAATTCATTAAGGATTTATGGGTATTATAGGTATATTGGTTAACTTTTTTATAAAAAAAAGCTTTTGAAAGGTGGGACATTTTTCGTTTTTTAATTCGTTGTCATTAAAATGAGGGGGGAAGGGGGTTGCTCTTTTATATAGTAGTATAGAAAATAACCCGAATCAACCCATTCGTTGGTAAATAGATTGGGATCGAAGCATGCAAGTTAACAGAAATTGAGAAAACAAGAAAGGATACTTACGCGCAACTCATCATCTGATCGACTGGAGCTTGGGATGCCCTTAAGGGATCAACATAGGTTGCATGTCCAGCATCATATTGTTGATTATAATGACGCACAGTTTTTATTAAGTTTAGAAACAAGGGAACGAATGTTCCACAACCTCCATGTTTGAACAGAATCTTGAAAGAATGAGCAGGATACATTGCCCTGTTTTGATCATATGGTACCACCTGTAGTTTAACATGTTCTCATAAGATAACTGGCTAATGACAGTATTTCTATTTACAGGTCAACGCATTGTTTCTTTTCTACTTACAGGCTCAACAATTCCAGATATATTGTTGCAGTGAAAGACCGGTTGGTGAAATTTTTCATTGTGCACGTAAAGCTGCAGGAATAGACATGAAACCAGAATAAAGAACAATGGCATTCCTTAGGCAAAAAGGGGATATAAAGTTGTAAGCATTGTAACAGATAAAAATGGTTACTCATCACAGAGCCTAACATACTATCAATCATTTGGCAATTTGATCTTCAATGACACAGGTGACTCTTGGTAAATCTGACTAGCGTTTGTTATAAGTTAAAAAACTACCCATAGTCGTTTACTGTGTCAATCTTAAATGGTTATTTTTATTGTCCGGCACGTCATATTTCCAGCAAAAGTTTTAACTCGAATCATTAGTTTGAGGACTGAGATGCATGTATTTGGCAATCTGTATAAACTTATAATAATACACCATATATATGTAAATGACTGATAATACATAGTACATACATCATTTTGGTAATTTAACCAAAAATCGACAAATGGAAGTTTGGACAATTTTTAAATAAATACTGAATAATAACATCTGATAGATGATAAAATATAATCTGATAGCAAAATTTATCAACATGGAAAAACAGTTTAATTGACAAGATGAAAGGTTGTCCATACCAGGGGCATGTCGAAAGCAGTAAAGAATGGTGTCGGTTTATCAGCAACAAACACCATTCTAACATTTGACAAATAGATTCTACCCTTTGCTTTCACAGTTCCTCCATGTGCCCTGAACATATTACTAAGCATCATTATGTTTTATTCATTCTAACTTATAGAAAAGACAAAGAAAAATAAGTATACATTTTTACACCTCCACCACTTCAGTTCTTGGGAGCTTATGTGCTTAACACAAGCATTACATATACCGGGCCGATACACCAGCCCAAACCATGTCCGACTATTCAAGGCTTGACATGAACCAAGCGCATGGTAGCATAGATTGTCCCCTTTGGTACATTTATTGGACCGGACCAAGACACGTCCAATTATTCAAAGATTGACTGTCCTAATGACCTGACATCTCCTCTCGTTATGAGAAATGTGGGACAATGGGTAGACATCACATGTCCAACCAACGCTACCTTTTTGTATTTGATTATGATGCAAGGGTAAAATGCTCAAGGTGTATGAACGTTGAGGATTCTATTTGAATTGAAACGTCAATTCCACGAGAACATATCGTGGATCAATTTTCACACAATGAACATGTTTGTGGAATCGGCACAATCAAAGAGCAACTCTCCCATTGGATTCTTATTACAAAAGATCAAGGCTGCTGAAAGCCGGTGCATCAACTGACTATGTCTAGTGACTACTAATTAATGACATACGTTCTAATTTCAAACCAATACTAACATGACACGTGCATCTACTTAGCTAAATGTATAATCCATTCTATTTGATATTTTGATCTGTATCTACGAATCACTTTCTTAGTTATGTGTAAATCAGTCTTGTTCAATCTCACATGCCACATGTGTTTGTAAAAATTCGTTTGAAAATATTTGTAAACCTTGTATTACTCTTACGCCAACCACATTTTAAGATTAAGGAACTTCAATAGAAAAGTGCCATGTCAGCATTTATTCCCCAAACATATGAAAGATTTCAACAAATACACATATTATTTAAAAGGAAATTTGACTGTATTAAATGAACAAGTCAAATGTATTAATTGAAATTTTTTATATAAAAGAAAAGTCATGGTGTAAATGTAGCTACTATATATGATTTAAATAAACATCAATATCATTACACCCAGGCCTAAATAATTAACAAACAATAATGTCTACGTAGTCCTAACTATTTGATGTAATTCCATATTATATTCTCTGTCAAAAAAAATTAATTTTAACAAACAATAATACAACTAACGGACGAGGTTTTCCATATTCGGGGAATATTAAAATTTGATCAAACAACAATATATAATTGAGAAGGAAAAGTAACGTAGGGTACGTACCCATGAATATTATTAACCTCGAATTCAATACCATCTCTTATTAAAACAAACATCTCGTTAACGAATGCAACCGGCATCCCGTTTCCATATAGTTGTGGGTTCAAAGCCATTCTTTACTATTATTATTTTTTATTATTACAAATTTGATTGAAATCTTTAACGAATACGGGTTTTCTTTTTCTTTCAAATATCACAAGCAGAATTATGTTATGATTATGATTAAAATTAAGAGGAAGAAAAGAATTTGTATTGTCGGTTTTATGAGGCCTCGACGAAACTCCAGAAGTTTCAGGAATATATATTAAAGCTTTTGAGATATACCGTATTCGTTGTGTGTTTTGCTTAATGCATCTTTTTATTTTTTCTATTTTTTTATTTATTTATTTTGCTATTGAGTCCTTAACATGGTTAACTATTCTTTTTATGAGATATAATTGGGAAAAAAAAAGAAGGTAAATAGGTGCGAATCCTCTTGTCCCATGTATCGTCCATCTGTGAGTCTATATGGTTACATGATAGCGGTACCATTACATCTATTAATGGATTGATTTTTTATGAGATATAATTTTATCTTTATTATATATACTAAATTTAGTCAGGTGTCAAATATACGAGTTATTTATCACATATTCGATAGTTGTTAAGTCAGATTTACTCTATTTGCATAATTATTATTTTAATTATTATTTTAATTATTATTTATATTTATATTTTTATTTCTAATGTGGGTATACAAATTAATAAATCTATATTTTTTAATAACTCCATTTCTATAATTATTATTTAAAAAAAAGTTAAAAAGTGTAAATTGATGATGAAAAAATAAAAAGTGTAATTATTTTAATGACATGTGCTGATTTAATTAATTTAGAGAAATTGAGAGCTTTGATTGCTCAATAATTGTTAGGCCAGTTGTCTTTTAGTTTAAAAAAATTGAGAGCTTTGATTGATCAATAGTTATTCTGTTATTATATATTAAGATTAAGATAAGATTATTATGTGGATTGGATCACCATCATCAATTGAAACATAGATACGTTTTAGGAATTTTTTGTGGAGATATGGTTTTAGTAATTTAATTATTAATAATCATGAAAAGCCAAAAAAATATTAATTATATTTAAATTAAGTATTTAGTAAGATTTATTCTTTTATGAAAGCTAAAAAGTGTAAATTAGTGATGGAAAATAAAAAAGTGTAAATTAATGTGATTTTTTCTCTAACTATTAATATAATTAATAATTAAAGTTTATTATTAATAAACTAAATAAAGATCGAGTTTTTTTTTTTTTTTACTAAATAAAGATTGGGTTGTTTTTATTTTAAATAACATAATTTAGTCACATGTTATAATAACTTAATTTAGAGAAATTAAGAGTTGTGATTGGTCAATTGATGTTAGGTCAGTTGTCTTTTAGTATAGATTAAGATTAAGATTAAGATTAAGATAAGATTATATCCCCATATATCTTAAATCTTAATCATCAATTTTTCAGTTCATTCTTAGCGTGAGTTATTTTTATTAATTGTAAGTTTTCATATATCTACTCCTACATGTTTAAAAAAAAGGTAAATCGAAGGAAATTCTTGATCCCCGGTACCGCATTGGTACCAAGGGTCACACAACACATGTTCCATTAAAACACTTTTATCAAATACCCCACATTTGAGCAAATATCTAAATATTTCCCAATCATGCTTGCAAGCGGATAGAGCATGCACCACTTACATCACATGATCGGGCCCAGACTTTGTAGGTGGTAGCTGGCCACTTGAGCTAACTCAAGTGGTTTCTTTCGGCCGGAACTCCGTCAGACACCACGATGCCGGTGGCCGGACCCAACCACCGTAGCAACCAGTCTTCCCCCACCAGTTTTCTTTGTCAAGACTGTTAATGTGATTTCATGATTTATTGTTATGATTTGTTTGTCATATGATTTGTTATTGCTACTCCAATAGTCCAATTTCATGATCTTCTTATACCTACTCCCGTTTCATGTTTACTGCTACTCGCATATGACAGTGGTTGACATCATACTTACAAATCTAGCAATAACATTGACAGTGGTTTTAGTTTGTGTACATTGATTTGAGTATGTATAGAATAGGGCTCTCAATTGTATCGTTTCGCCCGGTTTTTGTATGTATAGATTCCGGCTCTAGGTAATTGTTATAGTTTGTTGTGGCTTTGTTTTTTATGCTCAACATTAAAAGTTTTTATGTTCAAAATATATATTGTTATTATAAGTTTAGTATTTTTTTTTATTGTTTCCACATAAATAACTTGTGAGCTATTGTATTTGCTATTTCATTGCTAAGTACCCATTGTTTTTCTGGAAGGAAATGCCACAAGAAACCACCAATGACGGTTAAAAGGTAACTGTTTGATTTCCACTTGCAAACCATGTGAATTGCAAAAAGGTTGGAATTTGCAGAGTTCTGCTAAACAAAAAAGTGCCAAGAAAAAGCACATCATTTAATGAAAGAACAAAACAAAGAACTTTTTGAAATACCAGATGAAAGCTACGATGACTTTGGTGAGATAGATGAGGAAAGTAGTGTTGCTCGCCGGAAAAATGGTGTTGCCGGAGAAGGTGACGGAAATTAGCCGGAGAAAATGACCGGAGTTTGAAGTCACCAGAGCTCTATAAATGTATTCAACTATGTCTCAGTGTCTATTGTGTGTGGCATCCCACGTGCCACTTACGTGGCAGTCGATGTGGCAGCAACCTGCTCCACGTAAGCAAGTTTCCGGTTTCATACATGATTTGGATATTTTACCAAGTTGTCAACATACAATGTCCAAAACCTTAGTTCGTTCGTACTATATATACTTGGTCATAGTTGGTTATATTCCGGACCTCTTATCCCTAATAAAATTCCCCAAGAATTCAATTCACAACAATGCAACATTCATCTTCCATGGAAGCTCAAACTTTCAGACCTCCTTTCCATGTTTCTCCACCTTCATTAATCAAAACCTAGTTACCAAACAAACCCATTTTCAATCTATATTCTATCATCCATTCCAAAAACACCCAACTCACCATTCCCATATTTAACCCACTTCATTGATTAATTGATTTTTGGGACAATTGTCGTTTATTAATATCAAGATTGTAGTTTAGAATTTGTCACATTTTAATCATCTTTCTTGTAACCTAATATGAAGAAAAAAAGAGTAAAATTTGTCACATTGTCAAACTTTTGCAAAAAATATTTTGATTATTTAAACCGTACTTGGTTTTGGGAAAAAAAAAAGAGTAACTGGTTGTTATGATATGTTGGTTTAAAATGCATAAGGTGGTGTTTGGTTTTAAGTTTGAAATCAAATCATTATACATTCTTGAGTTTAAACTAGAAGGAAAAGAAAGGACATGAATAGATAGAAAATGAAAGAAAAAGAAATGATATACATAAAAAGGCATTATCGAGTTGAAAAGATAACTAAAGAAAAGAAAAGAAAAGAAAGTAAACAATAAATTATATTATTGAGTTAGAAGAAAAACAAAAGAAAAGAAAAAGAAATATAGTTTTACAATTATGTCATTCCCATGTATAATTACTTAATAACAACCATAAATACTCAAACAAATATACACTTTAATTCAACTTTTCAAATTAATTAAAAATATATCAGATAATGATACTATGTGAATTAAAAATAAATCTTCAAAATATGCAAAATGTAAGATTCGACTTTTAACTTGTACAAGTGCAACCGTTAAAAAAAAAAACCTGTACAAGTACAAGAAAGGTGTTGCAGACTACACATAAGAATAATTGTAGTTACTTATTATGCAGATTCATAACTCTTTCTCTAGTGATGTAGCGGTAGAAATCTTCCCATCCACAACCCTCCATGCAAATAGGTTCGATTTTGATGTGGAAATTATGTTCCAACCAAATCCATCTGCTTGGATGTTCAAGTCCACCCTGTTCGATAGGTCATGTCTCACCCTTCTAAGTTCTAACTAAGAAACCTGACTCCGTGTCATCATTCCAGTTCCACCAGTCGCCCCTTGTCTCGAGATGTTGCTGTGAAAGCATACTAATCGAACCTATTTATACTTTTGGGTCTACGTTTGGTTAATGATATTATTTTTTATTTTTAATCAAACTATACAAGTGTCAATATGGGCACTGCTATTTCCACCACAAGAGACGAAAACATATACAAGTAATATTGCATACCGTACAACGGCTTTATGCGTGAAAGTGGTGGAAATAACTTTTAACCTGGTGGAAATAGACAGCCTCGTCTATATATATATATATATATATATATATATATAATACACGTGTACAAATGAAAAATACAAATAAGCAATGATTTCAAACTTTATTTGATAAGTCATAAGTTGTATTAGCATCAAAGTAAATTAGTGGTTAAGTCTTGTTTAGACTTTAGACAAATCAAAATTAAAAAACCAACCATCAATAGATGGATTGGTACTTAGGGGAGCTTGAGACTTAAAGGTCTTGACTTCAAATCCTGATATGAGCAAAATGCTCCTAGTAATGAAGACATGAGTTTCCCAGAATGAGTTTCTTCTAGAACTAGAGTTGGATATACAAAGAGGCATGCCGTTGAACCTAAATTTACCTTTAAAAAAAATATCAAAATTAAAAAATATAAAAACAATCTTTTAAACGTTGCATGGTAATGGTAGTTGGTGGTGGGTCCCTGGTTTTCTAATTACAATTAAACACTCCTAATCATGCTTTTGGGGGTCAACATCACCAGCTCTCAACGGTTCTAAACACTTTATCGATTATGATAATTATATTACTAACATTATAATTATACTATGGGTAATGACATATCCTCTTAATTCATCATCTTAAAAATCTTTCTATCTATAAGATCATGACATGTGTCAATCAAGAGATGAGATTAGAAAAGAAAGTTAATACAATCTACATGTTACGTTTTGATGATTTTAAGAAAATTTTTAGGAGGATAATCATTTTCCTTATACTATATTATAATAATTGTAATTGTAACTATAGTTCATAAATCATAAATGGTTTGTTGAGTAACTTTGAAATTTCTATGAAAAGACCTATTAAATTTTAATTTAGCTTAAACTTTCATCACCAACATTTTAATTTTTTTATGTTTACTAACTTTTTCTTTAAAAGTGATTTTCGAATAGAAATAAACTCTTCACCGTCAAATGGTTGGGTCCTAACTCGATAACGGATAGTCGGTTGTCTAAACCGGATTCCGCTATCACGAGCCGAACAACGAAAGGAAAACCCCCACTAGGCTCCCCTAACAACTGGAGATTAATAAAGTATGAATTTACACCTGGCAAGATTCGAACCATGGATAATTGACCAACATTGGAAGTATATAATTCATTTCATAATTGTAATTTGTCGACAATTATAACACTATTAATAACATCTGAGTATTGATAACGTAGATTATACTCAAAACTAGAAGAAATATATATATACTAGGTTATTCCCCGTGCGTTGCACGAACTGACATTATTTTCTAACAAATAACTCAACAAAAGCTCAATGTATAAAAAACTTTTTAGCAA
>JAOXNX010000035.1:4367963-4385447 GCA_028566075.1 Solidago caesia
TATTAGTATTAGTATTGGGCTTATTAGTATTTTGGGCTAAGTTTTATTTGGTATTTGACTATGGCTATATATAGCCTTCTATGTTTTATTTTGGCTCATACACTTAATAGAAAACACACTCTTCCTTTATTTCTTTCTCTGCTTCTACATCTTTCATCACGAATCAGTCATTATATAATGCCAAAAATTGGAAAGCCGATTCACCAAGGTACGGGTTTGGGGGTTTTCGAAAATAGGAAAAAGAAATATTGTTTACACATGATCACAAAAAAACGATCAAATTTAGTACTCCGTAGTTGTTTATATAGGCAGATATACACGATGAGTTCCTTTATAAACAATTACAAGCAACCCGTTAGTGATGTGAACATAGTGGGTACGGGTGGGAATTAATCGATCCGAGCAAATTCGAGCTCAACTCGATTTCTAAACTCGAAACTCGACCAGGCCTTTATTTACAAGATCAAGCTCGAGCTCGGTTAACTATTCGATCCTATCGAGCTTAGCTTGATTCAACTCAACCCGACTAAGGTATTAAATTAAGTATTAATTAAAATTAGTAGTATGAGCTTGATAATTTCATGCTCGACTCGACACTTTTGAGCTCGACTTAATTAGACATTACTCGCGAGCTTTTCGAGTTGAGTATTATGATATGTACCGGAGCTCGAATCAAAAATATTCTCGAATAACTCGAGCTCGACTTGGCTAAATCCAAATGGATTCCAGGTAGCTCGCAAGTAGGTTTGGCTTGATTACACCCGTTTTTATAGGTCCATGGAACCATGACATGTTGAAATCAGGAAGAATGCAATATCATGACACCATGGGTGACAATGTACGTTGTTGATGTCTTGGAGACGTTATTATAGGGAGCAAAATAACTACTCTACTTGGGTGGGTTAACTAATGGGTAGAAATGAATAGTTTTGGTACTAGGCAAAAAAAGTTAATTAGGTTAAAGTTAATTGGGTTGGCTCGCAAATACTTTCGACGGATTCTGGGTTCAAGTCTCACTTGAGACAAATGATATAAATAATTAGGTGGTTTAGAAATGTAAGTTTTGCTTTAAAAAAAAAAGAAAAAAAAAAAGTTAATATCAACACCATAGAAATTAATTTGCATATTTGTCCGCTACAGGATATGAACCGACGATTTTTTTGTTTGATGGGCTAACACACGCCATTAGGATCAAGGCCTTTGGTGGTCTAAAGAGATTTTTGACTCGTTAAACCCAATTCACTTGTATCTCATTTAGCCGGTCCATCTAAGATAAAGCATAGCATAACTTAAAATCTTAAATCGAGCCAGTGTATGTACTATCCCTGCCTTCATCTTGTAGCCATAAAGACATTTTGTACCATTAGTTTGTGATTAAAAAAAACTTCATTACTAAAAAAATAAATACTAAATGAATTTTTTGGGGGAAAAAAAAAATCAATTCCTAAAAATAGTATAAATGGATTTCTCTAAATATAAACCTTTGGGCAATACTTTTATTGCTACCAGAATAAATTAATGATTATATTTAACAAAATCTAAAATAACATGTAGATAAGATTGGGATAAAGGTCAAAATTGAGTAAATAAAAAGGATTAGAAACAAGACCCGTCATTAAGGAGGACGTTCGCTGCCAGCCATAGCTTTTTTTTATTACGACATCTTTAAGTAGTAAACTACATCTGAGCTACGAAACTGATTCAATCAGATGATGTAATAGCTTCAGTTCTCGGAAATTTCAACCTTCGAATCAATCGTGATCCCTTCAGTGCAACCAAAGTGCTTCACTTAAACAGTTTATATACATGTGGATGTCCATAGGAAAGCCAAGGGTCATTTCATGTGGCCTTTAAGCAGGGTCGTCGATGAGTGTTGTGAGAACGCTACACTCATCGACGACTGTTGTGTCAATGTGCAACCACACCGGGCCTCCAAAATTTATACAGTAACATATATAATACTAATAAAAATAAAAATTTGAGAAAAATCAAGTTGGATTGCGGGATACTAACTTTGGTCCATACACAACTTTCAGCGTCAATCATTAAGTTTGGGCCTTATTTTGATACTTCACATGGCCTCCAAAATCTCGGCAAGCCTCGGCTATAGCCCTGCCTTAGAGTAAAACAACATTAGTACAAAATGTAAACAACACTGAGTCACTTAAGTTATAGAAAGAAATGAACTTCACCCACTTCCGTTATATAACAAAGGCATCCGAGACAAACTTAGGTTCACCTACAAAACAAAATTTTTTTATTAAAAAAAAAAAAAAAAATTTAAAAAAAAAGGTTACCTTTGATGGTAGTTACAGTTGAGATCTGGTTTTATAGTTATATATACATACATGAACACATATAAACTGACCCCCACATTTCCTCCATCTTATGGAGTCTCTAAATCCCAACATCCATGTATCACCCGCATTATATTTGTTTGCAGGCCACCGAGAATATCTGAAGCACAAACATGAGCATATCAGCAACTATCCTTAGACAAGCTACTCATTTGAAAAAGCATTTCACATGCCAAAGAAGCAGGCCAAGTATGACAATAAATCTATTTCTGTCCTTTCATAAAGTTCTACTGGTTTGTAAAATAACTAAAATTGGTATATTCTAAAACATATCGGGTATCGGGTGATCTTGATCAAGAGATGCTAGCAGACTTTTAGGAAAATAGAAAGCCTTTCTATTAAAGGAGAGCTAAACTACTAATTACAGCAGATTCTAACAGAGAATAAAAGCGGCCTAAAGTTATATGATAATATCTTTTTCCTCTGCAATGATCTATTGTGATGTATGTTTGCACTATTGTATATTGCGTTAACGCACTAAGTTAGCGTTTGGTTAAAATCTTTGTTAGCTTCTTTTAACAAGAAATAAGCACTTCTCTATAAGCACCTAGTTTCCTGCTTATTCTGAATCCACTTTCAGAAATAAGCACAGGATCACATCAATATAACATCATTTCAGCCTATACTAAAGGTAATACGACTGCCTGTGCATGTGCACATTGCTTTCATTTCAGCCGCTCTTGAACCTCTTCCAATATACTTAAAAAAAAATTTCTAAAACCATCGATCCATTTTGATCGCTAAGCCACCTCCAACTAGATTCATCTTGGTTCTTCGCAGAAATGAAAACCGTCTTAAGCTACTAGGAACATAACAAAATTCCATTCTATACACAAGTTAGAATCAATACAAAACAGTAAGTCGAATCGAACTGCATAGTCTAACTTTATCAGTGATTAGACCAGTGCATTGTAGGCAAAATAGCACTTATCAAACAAATGAAACACAATATTTTTCCACCATAAGAAAATTATGCTTACTTAAACTGTACAATAACAACAACCGTACTTAATTCCGTCATTACCGAGTTAGTGAGGTGTATACAGGGATCAACAATAATCATATATCACCATTTGCTATGCATCTAATTATCTATCTATCTATAAGTATTAACTATCAAATGTTTAGGGCAGCAAATCAGTCAAATTTTTTATTAATCGAATCAAACAGCTACAATAATAACGAGAACAACAACGATATCCAATTCCGTTAGCAACAATATCTCATCATTTCCTACATGTACATACATCTTTCCCAAAAATAATTTATATAAAAAAATAAAGATTTCTCATCCACCACTAGTACAAATTCCAGCAAGCGAAACCGAAAACCGACAAAACGAACAAACTGATGTCGTTTCGCCATCACATTCCTCCGCCTTTTGCGGTGGAGGCAAAACCCTACCGTCAGCAAACAACATTCCTTCACCATTATTATTATTACCACTCCTATTAACATCATCATTATCACCAAACGACACCGTTTCACATCCAAACACAGCTTCTTCACCAAACCGTCTTTCAACCTCCAAAAACTCACCTAACGACGACGGTTTCAAAAAATCATCACCGCTACACAACTACCACCACCGCCGTCGCCGTAACCGCTTGCGCCGCCTCTCCACCACCGCATCGGTATTGCTCCGGCGACGTCTCCGGTGACCGGGAAATCCGCCTGCGGTAAAATTAACCGGCACCGGAGTGGATTGAGTGACCGGAGTGCCGGTGATGATCGGAAAATTTGTTCCGACGCCCATAAGTGTGCCTAAAGATGTGCTCCGGTCATGGAAGAAAGATCCGGTGGATTCAGTGTCGAGATCGGAAGATGAGATTGTTGGTGATGAGAGTGGGGGAGTAATTCCATACCTGGATCATGCATTTTTATTTATTTTTTTGGATTATTTTGAATTTTATTTTGAACAAATAGATACAGGGATGTGTATGTATATATTGGTGGGAGAGTGATGAATGGACTAATCGATCATCATGTGAATAGGGTGATGTCAGAAAAGATAATGTGAGGACAAGTGCTTGAATTGAATATTTGAATTACTGTATTTTTATGGAAAATATTTAATTCTTTTAAAGAATCTCTTAAAAAACCTTCCACGTGGATTTCATTATATATATTTTTTTTTAATCAAATGTCATCATTTTAAATCTTTTTTCTAATTTTCTTTCTTGATTTTGCAAATGCAAATGTAATCATCAAAACATTATTAGTAAGATATATCATTATCCTTATTTTTTTTTTTAAATTGTACTCAAATATTTTGAATCTATTTCCTTTTTTTTTAATAAATATAATTAAAGCATCCACAATATAAATATTCAAGTTAAACTCTTACGTTATTTTCTTAAAAAAAGAAAAATAAAACTCTTTCAATATAAATAAAATATATAGTTACATCCACAATATACATACCTACTTTACTCATCTCGTAAAACTTTTTGATAGACCACATTTGACGTGTAAATTCCATCTTGACTAAATTGCTTAGCAGGCTTGACTAACACTTTCGTATTGTTACGTGATACCCCTATAGACAGTGCCACATAAAGTTGCCCATTTGAAAATACAGAGTCTGGCAAATAAACACCTACATTAGGAATTGTACAATTTGATCTCAAGATAACATATGTATATATTCTTTAAAGTATAGAATGGTAATCATACCAAAATGTCAAAATACATGGCAGAATCATCTTCACTTTTCTTATTCGCTACCATTTCTTTGCCATTAGACAATTAAGATGATGCAACAGTATGAAGAAAATCAAGCTAATAAATTAGATACATTACTTACAATCATTGTTAATCTTTTCCTAGCCGTATGATCGGACACGAGATTAGAGAGAATTGTAGGACTGATTTCAGGTTCTACCATTTGACATTTGAGTAAAAAAATCAATTAAAAACAAAATACAATTAACCATTTTTTATTGAAAAATTCTAGAATTATAGGCATTATCTAGAGAACTATAAAATAAGGTTGTAAAACTCGCTAACTGGTGTGGGACATTGGAACGAGTAATTAGTCTAAGCGAAGAGTACTCTAACTAAAACTTGTATATGAATTTATATGTATGACATGTCCATAGGACCTTAGAAGTATGCTTAGAAACATTAACACAATTGTTTGAAAACTTCAAACCGATTTTTGACCAAGTTAACACTATTTTTCGAATGAGTTGACTGAAGTTTGTCCGAGTTGATCAAGTTTTGGTCAAATTGTGGAACATGTAGCGACTACCTAGATATGACAACCTTACAAAAAAAAGGGACTTAAATATTACTCAACTCGCCTTGGTCAATGGTGTGGAGCTTCATTAGCTCGTGGTGCAAGGTGGGGTCTATCTTCGTATTTTTTGTGGAAGATTTGGTTAATCTTCGCAGCATATGGGTCTCAGGAGTATAGCTAAAGGAGTTTTCAAAAGTATCGTAATGATGGCTTGTTGGGTCTTATGGAAGACTCGGAATGAAAAAAGCTTCTCAAATAAGGAAGTCAAAGTTGAAAAGGTGATTCAAGATATTAAATCTTTAGGATTTTTATGGTATAGGAATAGATCGAAAGGTTGCTCGATTTTTTGGGAGAGCTAGTCTAAATTTGATGTAATATAATTAATGTGTATTTCTGTTGTGATCGCCTTTTATTTGGAGTTGACGTTGTGAATAAAATTTACCGTTAAAAAAAATAATAATAATAAAAAATCGCCTTGCTCCTTGGTCACTCTTGGAATTAGAACTTTACTACACTTGTAAAAAAAAAAGCGTATGTATTCCTCGTTCATCTTGAATTTGGTGAGAACTTTTGAACAATTTGAGCTTTACTTTAAAATGGGACAAAGCTTTTAGTAAAAGAAAAATATCAAGAAATTGTGATGCGTGTTGGTTTTTTTTACTTGTCTACGTTGTGATTAACCAATGGGAGGAGGATGGGACGATTTTAGACTACAAATGATGTAGAACTTTGAATAAACATTGATATTTAATGATATATTTATGATTAAACATATAATTGAGGTAGTAACATAAATTATTTGAACCATGTACACTGTCAAACCATGTACATAAATTATTTGAACGCCAAAACCATATAGAGATCGCAAGACCTCCATGACACACCTACCTTCGGTAATATATGCTTAACATAACACCATACATGATAATTGAGAAAGTTAGGCAGCAATAAGTTATGTGCACTAAAGAACTATAGCCTTCTAGGAATACAATGTCACTATAAAGGTGAAACTGTTGTTGGTATAGACTGGCCTAGTTTATAGTTAATCACTTCACTTATTTGATGAAAAAGGAAAGTACAAAATTATAATATAAAGTCTCTTTAATAACAGATGAATAATGACTTGATGAGTATGCTTACAAAGTTACAATTATTGTTGCACAAACAATGTATGCTTTAATAGTAGTTACTTTTTACTAATTATGTAACGGGTAGTTACTTTTTCAACGAAAGTCTTGACGAAAATGGCATAATTAGTTAGAGCATCAGGGATTGTTCATGTGACTTAAGATGACCATGTACATATATCACATTAATACCACATTATTTTTTCATCACACCACAAACGAATGTTGTAAAAACTTTGATTTCATGACCGAGTAATCGTCGATTACCAGCTACAAGGTGAGTTGAGTAATATCAAAGTAATCGCTACATAATCCACAATTTGGTCAAAAATCGGTCAAAACTAGGACCAAAATCAACCAAGTCAAAACTTGGTGTTAAATGGGTCAAAAATCGGTTTGGAGCTAGTATTTAAACTTAATGTTTTCTAAACATACTTCTAAGGTCCTATGAACAATAATATGGTCAGGCATATAATTTCAAAATTTATATATAAATATTCCAGTGCAAGTACTCTCCTCCCTGGCTGACTACTCGCTCCAAAGCCCCAGCCAATCCAATTCCGATTAGCAGTTTTTGCAACCTTGTCACGAACACAACCATTTTACATTTTATACTGTTATTATTTATCTTTATCATGAACAATCATGAACCCAACTTATTAAATGTGTGTGTGAAGGAAAAAGAAACTTGACTCTCTTCGAATGACATCCCATGTCGGTTCCATGAAGTCGAACAACCAAAGGATGACGCCCACCCCAACTCCATGCTTTTATCAGCTTTTGGTTCAAAGTAATACATCGATGGTTAAAACCAAAGAGGTGACAATTCTTGTGTTAAAAAAAATTCGATATCTTCGTTGATAATACATATTTTTAGGGTTTTTTCAAACAAACCAAAAAAAAACTAGAATCTATAAGAACATAAAAAGAGGCAAGTACAAAACCCAACAAGGTATGCCTTTTATGGAGTACGAATTAGTAGGTTGAACATGTTTATTAAGTAATTGAGGAGATGTTTATGAAAGGTACGATATTTTGTGGTTCATTCTTCCATTTTTATGTTTGATCATGTTGAATGTTTTGGGTTTTTATTGTGAGGCAACTTAGTCTGATTCAGATATGTGATACCATCCTTGGATCACATGGCTTAAAGACAAGTTGCTAAAAATTAAAAAACACAAATGAATAGTAAGGCAATACATGAGAAAGTCTATACTCTTTTCATGTGGTTGACACCGATCGATCCTTCTTTGAAAACAAAATGATGGGCCAATGAAAATGATCTGACAAAGAAAAACAACACTACGTTGATAGTCTTCTTTCATGCCACAAACATTTTATTGAAATAGAGTTCCACTTTATTTTAGCGAAAGAGAATTGATAATCATATGATCGTGACACATAACAAAATGAAAGAATAAGATTAGACGAGAGAAACGAATATATACATACGACATCATCTCTATGTGTAGAAAGAAACATAAGATGTAAAATATAACATTGCTCTTAAAAAAAAATACCAAAAGAGTACCGAAGAAAATGGGATGCATAAAGAGCATACGACTCCCACCAATTGCATACAATACATCCAACTTTTTATTTCAAAAACCATGAAACTAATAATTAGCAAACTATGTATATAATAAATAATCACAGCTTCAAAGTGGTCTAGTGGTAAGAGACCAAAAGTCTCATCATAGACCAGGCTTCAAACCTGGGTAAACAAACACCATGGAAATATGGAATGGCTAGCGAATAGTCTATAAAACGGTCACGGAAATAACGGTTAGACCACATAAATCAAAGTTGTGGCTCTACTCTCCCCTAATAGCCTTTACAGGGGATCCCCTTTGTTAACCCATTTTTTTTTTTAATCTATATAACAAGGTTTTAATCGATAGCCAAAAGATTGTAAGGGACTACTGATGCTGTTAGGAGAAAGCTTTTTGATAATACTCTGACTAAACCTATGGGTAAATGGGTATCTTCTACAAACACCATTCTCAACTCAAAACATAAACCAAGCCTACCTCTTAAACCAAAGGAGCCATAACCCGGATCAGAGACGCTCTTGGCTATGCAACCCAGAGTTAAAACTAGACACTAACTATTCCAAGAGCAGTACAAAACGAAAATATATAAGTGTTTGAAGAGTTGCATTGTATTCATGCTTTATATTATAACTTTTTTGTTTATTATGTAACTCCTATAGATTTGTAATACTTGACAATAACACAACTTAACTACGGTAGACATATATTTCAAGAATGTGACGTTATAAAATAATCATCCACATGAATGTACCAATCTCATGTGTTTCTACCAAATATTTACAACAGTATTCAATTCAAATGCTATAGTTTAATAATCTTCATTTTTTTACAAAGTCATTTTTAGGAGAAAAATAACTAGTACACAAACCGAGCAATATTGTGTTCGGATGTACAATTTTATGTGATTTGTCAGTAGTACAATCATGAAGAGATTTCATTAAAGTTTAGATACAGAGAGTTAGTTTTACATTACCTAAACTCAATTATGTTACATATCCTAATCTGTTTCAGGTTATCATGAACCAAAAAACATCATAATCACAGTCAGACTAGTCGGTGTTGGCAAACACTACAAACTTATAGGTTTGTTGCACACCCAAACGAACCTATATTATTGTATTGAACATCATATACAACCCGTGGGTGGGATAGAAGTCGCGTAGACGCGTAGATATGTAATCTTGTACAATCTTAAAGCTTAGACAAAATTCGCTCAATCACAAGATCAAAATTTATCGTAGTTCAGATTTACAATTTGTATGCATCATTTGGTCTGAACCCAGCTGAACCCACACAGCCAGGCCATTCTGCAACATCTAGCGTTCAGACACTACACAACATTTAGTCCTGATGTTGAAATGGGTTATCTAAACTAAAAAGTAAATACACAAAGCCATAAGATGATAATCAGTGAGCACCTCACCCTTTACAAGATGAGATAGTGCATTGCGAATCATATAACCTTTGTAAGAACAGTTCGACATAAACTATGAAACAGATTTTGGCTTAAATATATCATTTCATTCATTCAAACTATTCACATTTTGGACTCCTGTCATCATGTGAAAAAATAAAAGCAAAATATACCATAATAGAGGATAAACGAAAGGAAATGGAACTGAACCTAATTAATCCACTTGCAAGCAGTTCGGTCACTCGTGTCATGAGTTGAGTTGGTCATGCTATCACGACTGGTGAATGTTGGAGATGGCTGCAGTGATGCTTTTACAATCTAATTCCATAGTCTTCATCCAATTCTCAAAATCTCCTATTTCCTGTGCAATCAAATAGAATTTCATGAAGTAGTTCAATAATACAAAAGAATCTCAAAACTAAAGGACAGACTAGACTTGCTATTCTAAAGTATTCATAATCAAACTATGGTGCACGGATTAGCCGATGTATCTTTAAAAGAAAATGAAAAAAAACCAATAAAGTCTGAATGTCCGATCCTATAAGTGAAAAAAAAAAACCCCAAGATGTTAACTTCACCATTAAAACGTTAGTCTAGCTCTCCGTATACACCCTTAAGCAAATGACTATATACGCATCTTACTTCAGTTCCTATTTAGTTTAATCCTGATGAACCTAGAAATGTAAGTAAACAATGGGAGTTGAACTCCAGACTATACAGTTTTTCAAGAAAGCTTTGAAGTGGGACCAAGTCTTCTTAAGAAACATTCAACACTTCGACATCAAACCTTATATACAAACATAACACATTCAATAAACAAACTAACCTTCATTTGAGAAATAAAGTATCAAGTATGTCACAAGAAACCTCCATTGAAATAATCTTTTGATCTTCCGGGTTTGAACAACGGTGCATATGCATATATTTATGCAACTCAATCATAACTCCCAAAATCCGACCCATTTCTAAATATTTGTGCAATTTCCTAACCCCTGCTCTCCACCATACCTCAGTTACAATAGCATTTACAATTACTGTCTGTTTATTTTTAAAACAGAAAAACACTTTCGCGTGTTTGGATGGAGTATATACCCATACCACCACAAACAGGTTGGTAATCACTTATTGTCAAAGCAGATGGGTAAAATATAAGCAATCCAAACACGCCCTTCCTCGAGAAGTCGTAATTCTGAATATTACTCTCGATAATAAGTTCTTATTCTAAAAGAAAAGAAAAAAAACCTCCTGCATTATCTTAAGTATTTAGGGTAGAAAAAAGTTTGTATGCCCTATGTGTTCTGTTTCTATAATCTCTCTTAATTGTAGCCAAACGATACTCGGCCGCCAGGTATGTTCCTTTACCCCTTATACTTTACCATTCGTCCCCCCTTTTGGCCGGAGGTCCTTATGAAAGCAGTCTCTTTACCTTTAGGTAGAGGCAAAACTGTCTACATCTTACCTCCCCCGTACCCCGCTTCGGCAGGGATTGGGTACTGTTGTTGTTGTTGTTGTTGTCTATTTTGGCCTTCATAAGCTTCGAGCTTTATCTATAAAACTTGCAACTATGTAATTGAATAATAAAATCTCATAGATACTGTAATATCTTACATGTTCTACCCCTAGAATATAACTTGCACAAGTAGTGATTTGTAATTAAGGGCAAACAAGCTGATAAAACTATAAGTAAAGGTGAACCTTGATAGCATTGTTAATAGCATGAGTTGAAGCAAGCCATTGATCAGTCTGCTTCCCAAATCGTGTGATAGTAGCCTTCAATGCTCGGATTTCAACTTCTATTCGCTTCTCGTTCACGAAACACTCTTCTACACCTCCATTAACAGCATCCACTAACAGATCAGACACATGAGAAGCACTCTTGATCGCCTCTTTCTTTGATTTCTCTGTAATTTTCAACTCTAAAAATCAAATTCTACAAAACCTAAAATTCTGAAAGAAACAAATTCAATTTACCAGTCTGTTCTCGGAGTCGGATAGTGGTATTCTGATGATCATTGACGAGACGGAGTAGCGACGACTCTAAACTTCCAGAATGAATATCTGGTCGATTAATCTCTGGTGATGATCTTACGTGAGCACGTGCCGGCATTCGCCGCGGTGAACTCATTTTGGCAATTAATTAAAAACCCACCAAAACTGGACCAATTTTCTCTAGATCCCTTTTTGCAAACTTGAAAAAATGTCGTTTAAGATTAAAATTACATCCAACTCCCCAAAGTAAGTCTAGTCAAGTAAATTCTGAGAGCCATCAATAATTAGGTTTCCCAGGTCTAAACTTCACTATAAACATTACAATCTAAACTTCAGTCAAAAGTTTTGTCATAGTGTTGGTCTATTTTAACGGTGAGCTATTTTGTATCCCGGTGCAACTCGTGGGTTGTATTTCTTTGTTCATATTATGTCTCAGAAACAATCTATAAGTCTATAACTAACACAAGATTTAATTGCCAAGATTTTTGCCAACAGTATTAGGCGAAACTAAAGCCTAATTATATATATATTATATCAAATATAAGGAATTCGGAGCCCAGAAAAATGAAAGAATGAATAGGAAAACAGATTTGGGTTTATTTGATCTAAAGAGGCGAGCTGTTAACCTGAGAAAGCAGCGACGGCAGACGGAAGTTGCGGTGGGTTGTGAAGCGACGGCGAGAACCTCCGGGAAACCCTTTAAAATTTGGTCAGTTTGGTAGTTTAGAAAAAGCGGAACAGGATCAACACAATTTTACAGAGGGGGTGTCAGTTTTACCGGTTGGGTTCGAATTGACTATTGAGGTATAGCACGACACCATTGCAATTCCCAGTTCGGCTTACTTTATTTGTTCGTTGATGGGCTTACTTTGCTTATTTTTATTTCATTTACATATAAAACATAACCATAACCAAATGGTCTAATGACAAGAAAGCTTATTTTCTCACAAGAAGTCTCAAGTTTGAGTCCTACCTTAGGCATATTTGGGGTGACCACAGGTATTTAATTTCTACTTATGGTGGGCCTAGGTTTTAAATTGGGGATCTATTGGGGATCTATTCTGTGAGGGGCTCTCTAGCGCAGATCCGGTTAAGACAACGTATACTAGACCTTCCGATATTTGCGAGTAATTCATACCTTTCAAAAAAAAAAAACATATAAAACATCATATGAGAAAATTTTGTTTAAAAAACATGTAAAATTGTGTATAATTTGAGATGTTCATATGTTAATGATACATTGTGAATGATACATTGTGAACGAATTTGTACGCATGTATCATTTACATATTCAAATATCAAGCTATATGTAATTTTACATATTTTTAATAGTTTTTTTTTTCTTATATGAATTTTCAAATATGAATGAACTTAAAAAACGTATGATGTAATACATAAATTTAAAATTTTCACGGTTCCCGTAAAATTAAAGTTTCTTGCATAAACCTTTGTCGATGAATGATACGCCTAAAATTTGTAAGAATAGTTCGAATTTTGTTCTCATATTTTACCTTCAATTTTATCATATATCTTAATCTCTTTGTTAGACATGTTTAGACTTATAAATTTTAGTTATATGTATCAATTTGTTTTAATTTACTTATACTAGAAATAATACCCGCGTAATGCGCGATGGTTGATGGTTGAAGTCGAAAGGTGATGGTGTCCGGCAGTCGGCTTCGCCGACCACCGGTTCTAAATTGTCTAACACATAAATATAAAAAAATGTATTTGTTGTTTAAAAATTTTAAATTTTAAGACGCTATGCAAATGTTTTATAAGATAGTATAGATTTGATAAGTTTATGTTTTGTACCTTATTTTTTATTTATAAACTTATGATGATTTAAAACTATAAACTAAGTTTTTAAGCACAAAAATAAACTATAAAAAATAGGCCAGATAACAATAATTCGATAAACTTAAAAGCAAGCTAAGCAGATCAGGGATGATACAGCTACATTGTTTCCTTGAGCGTGTATATTGTTTTCCTTCTTGCTGTTTCTCTGCTAGATTATACACCTACATTCATAGGGGGAAAACTATCACACCAAATATTAATTCTGCTAGCTAGGGGTTTTGAGGCGATAGATATTATCAAGTCGAATGTTGAAAGAGTTTGTCCAGGTTCTGTATCTTGTGCTGATATAGTAGCCATTACTGCTTTAGAATCTGTTCTTGCTGTAAGTATATCCTTAACTGTATACGCATCGTTCTGCCACTATCAAAACTTCTTATTAGCAAATTATGATTGTTTCACTCTTTCAATCATAAAAAGTGGTTGCATAGTGTTAAGGCTCGAGTAATAGTCTTTGATTGTAATAATCTTATTCATCAACTTAATTTGACTTCTTCCGAATATATGTTTGTGTATATATAGTTAGGCAGTCCTGAATGGAAAGTTAAGCTGGGAAGAAGAGACTCCTTGTCAGCAAGCTTCTTCCAATCATATTTTTGGGACGCTGGTCTTTAAACGGTCTCAAAAACATCAAACGAATCATACGTATTCTCCACTTAACTTCTGGACTTAGAATCAACTAGAAAAAGTCGAGCATGTTTGCTCTTAAAGTCGACCAGCAAGAAGGCCATGGGGCCAATTTATTACATTGTTGTCTTGGGTCTTTGCCATTCAAATATTTAGGAATTCGTAAGGGTGATAACATGAATAAAGCTTCCAATTGGCAGTTGGTTATCAATACAGTTGAATAGCGTCTCTCCAAATGGAAAACCACCACTTTAACATTTGGGGGTTGGCTCACACTACTGAGATCAGTTCTTGATAGCCTACCCACATACTATTTTTCTATTTTAAGAGCTCTGGTTTCGGTTATTAAGAAATTAGAAGCCATTCGAAGATCATACTTTTGGGGTGGTCCCACGGGTTAAAACAAAATAGCATGAGTAGCTTGGGACCGGATAACCGGCCCAATTGCATCAGGTAGACTAGGACTATGCAAGCTTAGAGATTTCAGCAATGCTATGTTAAACAAGTGGTGGTGGCTCTATAGACAAGAAACTGATTCATATGGAGAAAGGTTATTTGTGATTTCAGCAATGCTATGTTATCCAAGTGGTGGTGGGTGTATAGACAAGAAACTGATTCATTATGGAGAAAGATTATTTGTGCGGTCTACTCCTCTCCACTTGCTTGTGCTCCCATTCCTCTCAAAGGTGGGCATCCGGGTCCTTGGTCAAGTATCACAAAATTTGAGGAATTTTTAATACAAAAAAACTTTTCTTTGCAAAATTTTATTGCAGTTACACTCAGTAATGAATATTCTATCCGATTTTGGGTCGACTTTTGGAATGGTGATACACCACTCAAGACAAAATTCCCAGATTTCTACCAGAAATCAACAAAGGAGGTAGTGTCACTAGCTTGAAACCAAGTCAAATACCTTTAAGAGATTGGTTGTGGCACTGGACGAGACCACTAACTTCACAAAATGAACTTCTTCTGTTACACGCTCTAATGTCAAAGCCGAAAAACATCAACTTCTATAATGAATGCGATACATGGAAATGGTTGGGTGGGGGCTCCTCTCAATATTCTTTAAAAGATGTATGTCAGTCTGTGTCGCCTTATCAGAAACCATTTCAGTCCTCACCCGTGGATCTTCCATGGACAAAGAAGGCACCCCTAAAAGTCAACATATGGGGTTGGAGAGCTGAAATGGATCGCCTACCAACTAAATCAGAGCTGCTTAAAAGGGAATTTGCACATTGCCAACCCTTTGTGTCCACTCTCTACAAAGATACTATATAGACTATAGATCATCTCCTCACAGCATGTTCGGTAGCTATTCAGGTTTTGGTATTATGTGTCTGTATGGTGCAACCTACCTCCAATATTCGCCTTTCAAACCAAAGACCTTTTCTACACAAATCTGCTTGCTCAGGGGGCTTCACCTACTAAGCTTAAAGTCATCAACATGATCATCCTCACATCTTGCTGGCTCATCTGGAAAGCTCGTGATGACAAAGTATTTTCCAACAAGAATGTCAACCCGAGACGGATATTTGAAGATATGAATCATTCGACGTTTTTATGGGTTTACTGCAAGATCAAAAATATACAAATTTAGATTGGAATTCATAGTGCTTTTTCTCATTGTAACTTTTCAAATTTCAGCTAGTTTTATTAATAATATTATGTTTTCGTTCGAAAAAATATCACCCAATCTACTACATTTATCTTCGTGATGATCTTCAGTTGTAATAAATGACTTGAATAGGTAGCCTGACAATAACAAATGAAAATAATCTAGCATTGACAATGAATCAATAACTACCTTTTAGAATCGTAAGAACATTTGATGATTCCACATTAGCAAAATGTCTATAGTTTTCCTAGTCAAACCCAAAAGAATCTCCATATTGAGTCAATTCAGATTTTGTTTTTTAAGTATATATAATCCATGCCAATGAATATATCGACTTCATAACGTGAATATTAGCAGCCCAATTATGTATGCCACGAAAACAAACATGTATTTTTCCTTCCTTAAACCATCTTTATAAAGCGAAATAAAACTCATAATTGACACACATTATTTCCCTACAAAATCCATGCTGATTGAAAGTAGAAGAAAACTAATTCCTTTTTCAAAAACACCACTCAATTAGTTCTTGGGTGTTCATTAAAAACTTTTCTAAATATGATATTACAAGGTGATACACCGTCTAAATAAGTTTAACAAAACAAAACCAAACCTAGTAAATTTGATTTTGTTTCTCGGTGTGATTTTGTTATTATCCTATGCCATATAAAGTAAATACAATAAGATTTTAAATCAAAATTTTGCGAAGATGAGTAATTTTTACAAGAAAACAGTTGACTACATATGAAACTCACATCATAAATTGTTTTCCATTGACTTTGGTTGCGGTTTGTGGTCTGGGGTATCATTGGTGTGTGGTAGCTATGATATTTCGTTTTTGCTCTTGTGATGCTTGACTGTTCTTTTGCTTTCTTCTCATGTAGCTTTTGTGTTTGGTTTGTTCCCCGAGTCATGGTTAGGACTTCATCAAAAACATCACGAGGTGAAACCGGTGGCTCGGCCCTCGTTGATTGGGAGTTTTTCTCGTGTCTTATTATGGTAATTGGCACGAGTTTTTTTTACTCATTTTGAAGTCCTTGCAGTTATTATATTATAATTAGATTAATAATGACATCATCAATGTTCAATTTTGAGAAATGAAACTGTGATTGGTCAATAAGTTATTAGATCAGTTGTCTTTTATTATATTTAAAGATTATGTCCCGTATTAACACACTGGATACATTTAAGCGACATTCTAAAATCTAAAACTTAGGATAAAACGCAAACTATAATGATTATTAATTGGTTAATTGTAATCTAAAGTTAAAATAAATTGAAAGAAGAAAAATGTTTCATTTGCGATAAATTATTATCTAAACAAAATATTTAGTAAAAAAACGAATTTAATTTCGCAATTGTTTCTTTGTTTTATTCTTTATAGAAAAAATAGGACAATATCAAATATTAAGTAGCTTTATGTGTGTTTTTGTAATTGTTTATTTTCTTTGTGCCTGCAAACGCTGTTATACATCCACCTAACTATTGAAGGAAAAGGAAACTTTAAAAACATAACATATGTTATATTGAATAGCAAACATTTATAAAAAAACATAATGATATATAATAATTATTAAATGATTAAGGAAAATATCTACATATATATAACTTTTTTATGTAGTATTTACTCCTATCGAATTGTACGGACATTATGATAGTTATTAAACATACGAACAATGTATCAACATATTCCATACACATAAG
>JAOXNX010000035.1:4416379-4430288 GCA_028566075.1 Solidago caesia
CAATCACGTGATATAATTTGATTGTGAGGGGGAAATGCTAGCAGCAGGCTGCTGCTAGCAGTATTTATCATTTTCCCTTTTTCTAATTGTTAAATCACAATATCCTACACTTATGTTTAGGTTGAAACTTGAGCACATGACTATTCACTAATGAAATATATTATGGATAACGATCATATGAGAAAAAGCAAATCACATAACATTATAATTAAAGAAATATGAGGGTTAAAAGAGCAAATTTGTCACTCAAAATGCATGTAAAACGCAAATTTGCCATTCATTTTTTATAAGGTCAAATTTGACACTCAAAATGCATGTAAAGGACAAATTTGCTACTCGAATTGATACTTAGGTGCAATTTTGTCATTTTTTCTATTAAGTTGATTATTTTTTCTATCAGTTTTCTCTCTCGAATACACACTCAAGAACTACCCCTCCTTATCATACCCCCATCTTCACCTCATCCCAATTAAAAAATTATAAACCCTCACACACATACACTCTCTCTCCTCATTCCAAAATAAAAAACAAATAAAACTCTACGCACATACATATACGCCGGCCCCACCTACCTCGTCTATCCATTTCCAGAAAACGACACCTTTCGACGGTGACCAACCGAAGACGGGTTGGTGCCTATGGCATCACGCACGAAGAGTTCAAAATGAGGGCCACGATGGCCCCATAAAGCCATAATGACCGGCCTTATAAAATAGCTTTTAGATTCAGTTGCATAATTAATTTTTTTGATGCAAAAAACCATTTTCTAATGTTTCTTCTTGTTTTGCACATCAAACATCTGCAACAAAAGATACGTGTTTCGAGATTTGATGCTCTTGCATCTATTGTTTTGCATCATTCTTAATATTTCATAAAAAATAATCAAATTTAATGTGATAAAAATAATTGAGTCTGATTTTATATTATGTTTTATTATAATCATAGATATACATTTATAATTTATTTAGTTAAAAAGATAATTAGAGTAAATTAAGTTCTTGAAAATCGATCCATGTTTTTAGGGATAGAGAAAAGTTCTATTTTTCTACCTTTTTTGCATTATTAAAAGGGTTAATAACGTTTTAATCACCTAACTTTGATACAATAATTGTTTTAACCACTTAACTTGTTTTTTGAATGATATAATCCTAAACTTTGAAACAATAATCGTTTTAACCATTTAACTTTTATTATGAATGATTAATCACCTAACTTTGAAATCATAATCGTTTTAATCACTTAACTTTTATTCAAAATGATCACTTGTTACCATTGTAAATCAAAGCTTTTTATCAAAGACTTGACCTAAACCAAGTCTTTGAAGCTTGGTAAATATTACTCTATTTTTTAATTGCTTGAGAGAGAAAGGGAGATATATAGATAAAAATTGTATGCATATTGATATTTCAAAACAACAAATATAATAAAAAGTTGTGGTAACTCAAAAAAAATAAATTTTATGACTTTTTATGATTGGGGATGCCATCAAAGTTCATCAAATCAGTGTATTACGTTGAAATCTTGGGTGATTCAATACACATAGTCAATGCGCAAAGTGCAAAATGCCTTGTAGTGTAAACATTTTTACAATATGAACGATTGAACGATATGTGAAATAATATGTCGAACATGAAAATATACAACACACAACCATCGTATCAATCTTCCCCCCCCCCCCTTTTTTGTAAGACAGAAGGACTGACAACATCCCGAGTATTGGTGAAACCCACCGAGTTTGAATCCAAGGTGATGTACTAAAGGGGTTGTTATACCATGTCTTGGATGAGTATAGCATCGCAGGAGTCTCACTCACAACAAGGATCATAGTCAATCTGTTTATGCTAGCTTATTGTATTGATCATATAGATACTCGAGGGAAAATGCATGTTAAGCATCTTTTTTTTTTGAATATTCAGTCGGGATACGACATCTGAGAAACCTCACCGTATAATGGTGAAGCCCTGCACGTACTCTAGACAACGAGTTGTTGACTATGAGTTGTTACAGGTATTCGTAGGGAAAAACCCCCAAGCCTTGCCCTCCTGGATGATCAAACTCAAGACCTGGGTAAAACCGATGGTGACTCTGGCCAGTTGGACTAATGTTAAGCATCTAATTACCATTAGTTAATAAGTACCCAAGTAAACAATTCCTTTAAGGTACTCGTTACCAATGAAGCCTAGGCCCACATGTGAAGTTCTGAAGACGCGGGTTCGATCATTCGGGTCAGATCATGTGCGGATTAGGATGAAGGTATTGTACCGACATCATAAAGCTCATACGGGGTGAGTCGATGGGTATTCAATTGTAGTACCGGGGCTAGGGTTCCCCCCGTTACCCTTTTCCCAAGTAAACATTTTAAGTTACATGCCACTTCGTAATTAGTATCAAGTTCATGATGCACAATTAACCCATATGAAATATGAGAGGTCATCATGTAGAAATGCCAATTAGATCCGATAGACATACTAATTAAAAACCATATATAGCAATTTGATTCATAGTATACACTAGATATAGTAATCTTAGGGCCTAGAAACATTTTGAAACAAATTACAAATGATACACAAGGTTATTCTAGTACATCTTTTCGATACACCCACTTTCTTTTTTTTTTCTTTTTTTTTTTTGCATTAATGTATTTCTTGATTTGAGTATCAAAGTACAAAATACTATAAGGACAAAAACAACATTATAACACCCACACCCAAAGTAATATGCTGTCCCAATAACTCTCTAATCAACTTTAAATCATCGTAAAAATTATTAGTGGCACAAACCTTTGGACTTATAAGGGACTTGACTTACACACATGAGGTTCTGGGGTTGCATTACGTCTGAAACGAAAACAAAGAGTTGAGACAGGTGACCCGTACCTATCCTGATCTTCAAATGATTTCCTTCGACTTTGTGTACGGCTGTTGCGTATGTAGAGAGATGATGCAGAATCTGTATAGGATGAAGGTGAGAATAAAGAAGAGCTTTCTGAAGAAGCTGGGGAAACAGGAGAATTATGGTTTTTTCTAGCGAAAGTAAGCCTAGGGAGGACAGCATGTAGTATACCTCTTTTTGGTTTTGAGTTATTTCTGCTAGGTGTTTGTGGAGAATTAAAGAGAAAAGATGGTGGTGGTGTTAGCGGAGGCAATGGGGTTTCACTACGAAACCGAACTCTAGGTGTACCTGGTTGTGATTCCCATTTAAATGGGACTGCAACCGGTGCACCACCATAATACACTTCTACAGAAGAGTGATGAATAGACGCCGTCTCACTTGATAAACGCCTTGAACTAGTGGATAACCGTATATCTTCCCTTATTTTAATGCTCATGGCAGGAAAATCAGAACTACCCGAAAGCGTTTTCATCTTCTTCTTTTTTTATGAATGACTTGAACTTGAAGTCACCTAAAGATACTTGAAATGTTTTGAATACAACAATAGATCAAAGTTAGTATAGAATGGTTGGGTGTTTTGAAAACTTCATTAGGAAATTCTCACATAGGGGTATGAGCTTACTTGTTACTTAAATATAGTTAAGTTCCCAATACACATTCCTATATATCTATCTTTCTATAGACACTGACATGTTAAAAGTTGCTACAAGAAGAGCTACCTTTCATGTGGGTAACCCCAAGAAACAAGCAATTTGGATCTATATTTTATATTGAAAATAAGATTTAAATCTAGAGTCAAACATAAAAGGTGATTATAAAAAAGAAGATATAGAAAGGGCACCTACAATGTCAAAGGTATTAATGACATATGCTTGTATAATAGAACATGTGTGACCGGCATTGAAGCAAGAATCACAAATTCTTAAATGAAAAGTGCATGTGCCAATCAGTTGATCGAGCAGGCATTTTCTAGTGTGCAAGTGCAAGTTCAAACCATGTACGGATTTGTATATTGGTTTGAAATTTGAATTCAAGATTGTTCATTATTGCAACAAGTCAAAATTCTATTGTTATAGATGAAGAAATAGAAGTCGATCAATTGTGTTTTAAGTATAAATTAATTGGTTATATATTACTACTTGATATCATTTCTCAATATAGTTAGAACCGTGGTATATTCGTTGGAAGATTGAAAACAAAAACAAAACCCGAAACATAAATATATGTTCAAGAACTTGACAAATGTGATAATCACTGTCATTCAGGAGCCCCCACTACGTCGTGAATGGGCTGAATGGCTTAGACACTCTTAGGATCGCCTTGAATATAGGAGGTGTGGTCGATATATGAAGTTACAATCTCTTCGATCCTATGAACATAAATGCATATTGGAATTCTGTAGAAAAGATAAATGGTGATCCAAGTAGGTTTTGGTTGTTATCCGGCCAATAAACCAAACTGATAAAATCGATCTGACTTTTCCCTTCAAGATTAACAGCTAGATAAATTAAAATTTTTTTACGATTTTGTACTATAACTTTCAAGAATCTCTAGCCAGTATGTTAAATAATATTGATAATGTTTGTAGATTAGGCATTTATTTCAGTAATGTTGTAAATTATGTACATACATTATCAAGTATTTTATGGATATATGATCATGTGCAAAACTCAAAGCTGTAACTTCTTACTAGTTTGATTTCTGTTTAACTAACTGATGATAAGCAACCATGTTTAGATGTTAATAATGCAATTTTACAAGACAGCTGACTAACCCCGAAGCATATCACTGTCACTCGAATTGATTCATCAACCTCCTCGTAGCCAAAGGTCACGGAAAAAAGGAACTGCTACAGGGACAATATTTTATGACTGCACATTGTTGATCAGTCTTTTTCCTATCATCAACGCGTATTAATTTCGAAGCATATAACTTGAACTTGTGAATACTTCATTCATAAGTAAGATTTGGGCGACTATTTGTGTGTTCATAACTCAAGATGGGTGACATATACAATTAGAATTAAAATTAAGTTTCTGCCCAAAATAGAAGTATATTGGTGAAGTATAATAATCAAATCATAAAAAGAAGAATATAACATACAAACTACCAACAGATAAACTTACAAAATGTTGAAGTGTCAACATCTTCTAGTATATCTGAGTTAACTAAATACATTTTACATGATCCATGATGCAACTATATATATTTGTAATAGAATAACAATGGCCTTTTGATTTCTCTGAAATATCAACCAAAATTTCTTTTGTTTTGGGAATCAAAGATATGAACCATCTCCAACAAATTCAGTGCTACATTTATCACTTAAATCAAACTCCAAACAAGATGATTTTGTGGGTCAATTATACCCTATATGCAAACAGTAAATGGATGAGGTTTTTTCTGTTCAGATATACGTAGTATAACCAGGATATATATCTCATGGCCATTTCCAAACCCTTTCCTTTGTCCATCCCAAAATATTACCTAGTGAGATTAGAACCTGATGCACCTTGTAAACAGTAGCGGAGCCAATAAGAGGGTTGGCAGGTGCCACCCGCCCCCCAATAATCCCACTTAACCCATGTTTTAGCTTACAAACTAGCCTAATCGTACTAACTTCTGAAGCCCAGTCCCCCTCAATCAATTTCGTTCTTCTGTTTCCATTAGATACGAAGACATCTTCAAACCTTATTAATAATTTCTATGTATTGATTTTAGGTTCTATTATTTTTATCTTGGGGTTTAGTTACAGATAAGTATTGTTTGCTACAACGTGTATTGTTCAAATTGTTGTTTCTTCCGTAAGATTATTTCAATCATCGGGGGTCAATATATAATAAGAGTGAATTGCACTATATGTGTAAGGTTTTGAGCATGATCTTTCTGTATTCCAGTCTAAACAATTGACATAATCCCATATGTTAAATACTTAAATGCTTTAAGTATACCCATGTGTTATATAACCAAAAATCGGTGGTCGGCGAATCTGGACGTCGGCCACCATCATTCGTAACTGCATATAATAACTTAATTTTATGAGTTTTATTTTTAATTTTCATTGACATTGGAATTTAAATATTAAAAAAAAAAAATCAACATCCGCGCATTGTACGGGTACTATTCTAGTTATTTAGATGAGCATTATAGTTAAAATTGACATATAGAATTGATAATTAATAGCTGGATTTAAGTTGACGACATATTTTTCAGTTTGTACGGAGTTGTTTTATGTACTTTATATTTATCTATATACTCAATGATCTCTCACAATTTGTACAAGTATGGTACTTTTGATTAAATTAAATTAAACTAAACTATACTTACTATCAATTTATCAAACTAATAACTAATGAATAATAACTTCTTTTGGTCTTCTTATCATGTTCATCAATTTACCATACACTTACACCATGTATGCATTTCTCGTTGATCGTTGAATACCGTTGATACAACTAGCTAGGGGACATATTTTTTGGACATGGCATTTAACTACTTAACACCCTCATCACCTTCCAACACAACCACCTCGTGAAGTCAATTTCTAACAACTTAGTCATTTTTTTGAAAAACAAGGTGTAAAACTGTAAATCATATACTAAACGGTTAAAAGCAGAATATGATAGAATCTAAAGGGGTGTTTGGGATTGCATTTGTAAAATAGATTTTGCGTTTAAAAAATGCGTTTTGAAAAAGCATGTCCCGACCTGCTTTTCCAAAACTGCGTTTTGTCTATATGAAAACGTAGATAATCAATTTTTTTTGCCAAACACTTTTTTTCATTATCTGCGTTATTCAAACGCAATAATCAGATAATCACTTCAAGACGTAATCTCAAACACCCTCTAAATATTAGACTCAAACAATGATTCAATTACAGGAATTAAAGTCCCAATTCGAGAAGGGAAGGTTTCCAGTTACAAGGTATAAGACCCTAATTTAAGAAATAAAACACTAACCCTCAAACAAAAAAAGAAACCTAATATTGATACTAATCCTAATCAAACAGTTACCAAAACTCAATTCCTCCACTAATTGTTCCTTGATAATTCTGTGGATAACCCCAGTCACCTATGTTTTCCCTCCATCTGATTTCCCTTCTGTTGCAATTGTGTGAATATCTCAACATAAATATATACGGTCATTTATCTATGAACATTTAGGGTCGCACACAAAGAGCATCGAGGCACTAGTTGAACTCGTTTTATGATGAAATCCATCATAAATGAAATAACTAAAAGCTGCCATAACGGGTCGAAAACCGGGTCGGACACCAAGCACCATGGGCCAACCCATTTGACCATGGGTCAAACGAAGTTGACCCATGGGGCCCACAAGGAGGGCGACGCAAAGGAGAGAAAAAGGGAGAGAAGAATTTTTTTCTTGTCCCACATTGTTCCATGTAAAGAAGTTTAGGCTTTTTTTTTCGTTAAATAGAGGCCTATTTTCTTCTTTGGAGCTTGCTCCAAAATTCCTTCTCTTTCCTTTTCTTATGGGAGTTTAAAAATTACCCCAATTGTGTAGGAAATTTTCGAGCAAACCAATTAGTTATTTTTCGATGGGTTTTATTATAACTTTCGAGTTATAGCTAGCACTTGGATAGTGTCGATGAAGTGTTTGTGTGTACGAGACTAGAGAGGAGTTCTACTTTGGGATCTAATACGTGACATAATTCCCACCTTCCACCTTCTATGCCAAACAAGGTTAGTTGTTCCTTTTTGATTAGTTGATTATATTGCATACATGTAAGATCTTGGCTTAGGGAATTAAATTGTTTAATTGCTTTATTAACTTGCTTCCGCTTTATATAACTAATTAGATTAAATAAATTATTTATCTTTGATAAATTAATTTGATTAATTATTCAATTAGATTAATTTATTTAATTAGATTAATTCAAATGTTCATCAAATTGACTTGATTAATTATTTGGTTTTACATAATTAAATTTTGATTAATCACATGTATTTTATAATTAAATAGTTTTAATTATTTATCTTTTATTTACAAGTATGAGAAATTATTTTGTAAACCTTCATGAATGATGAACATTCGTTTTCGATACAAACTATAGTTGTATTTAGTTAATAAAAACCCATCACTTTTTGTTTTCCTTCGTTCAACTTCATATGGGCCTGATTATGGGTCTGATCTGATCCAGCCATTTTAAAATGGGCCTGTTTTGATTTAGTGTGACCCAACCCAAGTATTGGGTTCGTATCAATGCCACCTGCCCGGAGAATCGACTTGTCCTCAAGTCGAGCAACATAAAACGAGGGTCGTGGTCCAGTCGTGTGCATCTCGAAGGGTTTAATAGTGAGGTGGCCAAACGTAGGCGCAGCTGCTGAAGGTCTGGTGGGGGCCCTGTATATTCTTTTTCTTACCATTAATGACGAACTTCAAAAACATCTCTTTCCAATTTACTTGAACCGTGTTTAGCGCTAGCCATTAAAATATCGGCACCACATCTATTCCTCCTAAAGCAAAAGTATAGAAGTCTTAAATGACCTGTAGGTCTGAAATCTACAGCTTGACCTTCTTGCAAATCCAGTTGCATTTTAGGATATCACCATTCCCGATTTCGACTCCAAAAGGAGAGATGAAGTGAGTGCTGAGATTCAAGTTACTGACCAACTTATCCGAGAGTTTTACATCGATTTCCTGTGCCATATTGATCCCCCCCCCCCCCCAAATCGAAAGCATTCACCCTAGAGGGAACGGTTTTGTTTTTCTTTATCAGTGAGGTGGTTTTCGGCGGGTTTTTGGCTGGGAACAATTTGGTTAATAATGCTTGAAGAGGCTGGTTTTGGATCAATTGTTGTTATGCCAATGGATTTGACTGTTTTTTCTGATAAAGTGTTGCTAATTTTGGACTCAAACTCTAGGGCAATACTCATGGCATTGTACACTGTCCTTGGTTTATGAATTTTGACATCCGCCTTTAGTTCTTTTAACTCATTCATAAACACCCCTAACAGGCAATGCTCGGGCCAGTTAGACACCCGAGAAGACCGTTTTGCGAATTCTTGCCTGTATTCTTGCACGGTACCGGTATGTCGTATACTGCATAAGCGCTCATCAGGGTTCTGAAATTCAGCAGGCCCAAAGTTTTTCTGAAGGGCATGGACTAGCTCCTCCCAAAATTCTATTGTCTGGTCATTAGAAAGCCATGAGTAAAAATCAATATCACCTTCAAAATGCATTGTAGCCACATCAACCTTCTCGTCCACGGGAATATTGTAATACTGGAAATACTTCTCGGCTTTCAGGATCCACCCACGCGGATCTCCATCACTAAAAGTGGGAAAATCCATCTTGTTGTAAACCCTGAAATGCCGAGTATTGCTTCTCGAAGAATCCTCATCATCAAAAATGTTAGATACCCTGCTGGGTTTTTCCTTCTTGTTGCGTTCCTTTAGGGCAGCGACTTCTGTTTGAGGAGATTCTATAGATAATGCTATAGCTGCTAATTGAGTAGCTATGGCATCTGGGTTGTTTGGGTTGGAAGTGTTTGGATCTAGGTTACTCCGGGTTTGAGGAGCCATTCGATGTTCTCGGCAATGGAACCAATTGATAGAATCTGAATATTAGACTCAAAAAATGATTCAATTACGGGAATTAAATCCCAATTCGAGAAGGGTAGGTCACCAATTACAAGGTATAAGACCCTAATTTAAGAAATAAAACACCGACCCTCAAATCTAACTATACGACTAATATACATGATACATATTAATCGGTATATGTGTTATCTCATTAACAAAAAGGTTATGGGTTCAAGTCGTATAGTAGATAACTATATACGGGTGATATTGATATTTGTAAGAAACAAATCCAAACTAATGTCTTGTTATGGCCAACAAAGGTAAAGTTGAGTTAAACCCATTTCATCAAAGTAAAGGGGTGCTAAAAGCATATCATCACCAAACTCAAAGTAACAAAAGAGGAATATTCACGAGGACCAAACAAGACATATATAAAAAGGCACACACGAAACCCTCCATTAGCCTCGATGACAAACAGCCTTTGTATAGTAACAACAATTGCATGTGAACTATGAAGTCCATTTCAATTCATCGTGTCACTGTTTGATATCACAAAATCTTTACAAAAACCCAGTTTTATTTTCATCGATCAAATTCCTTCATCTCCATTCATATGCATGCTGACCAATTAACCTACATACAGGTAAACTCATATCATTCATAATCGAATATATGATGGGTTTTTTATTTATTTATCATCATCAGTTTCATGCTTTACCTTCTGTATATATATATATATATGTATGTGTGAATCGGATATATGCTGTTATGAGGGACTAATAGTTTGTTTATGTACGATCATTAGCGGAACTTGAACGTTTTTATAGGTGGCCGAACATGTAAAAAAAATAATTATACATTTATACCCCATATCTAATTAAAATTCACACTAACATCTTGCTAACAAGATAAACGTATATTTGATTAAGAACAATAAGAAATTGATTTAGTAGTTCTTTACTTTCTCTAGGGAAAAACTTGATTCTCATTTTTATAGACTCTTGCTAACAAGATAAAACTTTATAGTGATTAATAGGGTTTTTAATTCTGTAATTTTTTTTCGAAAGACAAATATTTCACGAAATTTCCTATCGTATTTACATACTTCTTTCATTGGTTTAGCTTGTTTTAGTGATGATTGATTGTTCTATATATTTTGTGCATTTGAGTCATGTTATAAGATGGTTTAATTTGTGTCATGTTTCGGACATTTTGTTAATGATAAACTAGTTTTTTTTTTGGTTAATAATCGTAGTTTTTCAAAAGAACATGTTAAATATAAATTGAAATGTTAAATGCAATGGATCGAAAAGACTTAGACATGACACAAAATCATCCTTCGGAGGACTCGGATATACAGAAAAAAAGGTTAAAAAACGAGACTATTGACAAAGTACTCTTTGGCCTTAGATATGTTTATTTTTCATGTCAATTAAGCATACTTATATATACTTTAAATTTCAGATGATGTTCAGTTGGAACTGCTTCATAGAAATAGCTACTTTTAGAAGTAGTCAGATGTTTGAGATGCAAAAGAAGTGAAATATGCCTTAATTGATGAGAAATCTTATATTTATGTTAAATTCTTCACAACATTTTTTTTTGGTGTGTGTGATGTTTGAATTTTGCTGTTCAGGCTTGGATATCGTGCTTGTTGGAGTTCCGTAAACTGCTTGTGTATCGAATATTTTATGTCTTCTTTTGTTGTGCCTTGAAGAAAAAGATAGGGATGCTGAAAGATGTGCCTCTTGTGCATCTTTAGAGCTACCTTTCTTCATCCCTGATGAGACTGAACAGAGCAATGTATCTGGTTTGTCAGATTCTTGTCCCTAAACTCGAGAAAAAATTCTATTCCAGAATGGTAACTTATTGTATAATCTGTATTGTAGAAAATCTTTCTATATAAGTAAGATTGAGGGTGGTTTATTTATTTTGTTTGATGTATTAAGATTCGGTATACAAGAAATATGGATACTGAAGGGAATGTTTTGATGGAAAGGTACGAGCTAGGGAGATTACTAGGCCAGGGCACATTTGCGAAAGTTTACTATGCTCGTAATTTAGTAACAGGCCAAAGTGTAGCGATTAAGGTGATTGATAAAGAGAAGGTTTCAAGAGTAGGTCTTGTTGATCAAATCAAAAGAGAAATATCTATAATGAAACTAGTGAGACATCCTAACATTTTACAGCTTTATGAAGTTATGGCTACCAAATCAAAGATATATTTTTCCTTAGAATACGCCAAGGGCGGTGAGCTTTTCGATAAAGTAGCAAATGGGAAGCTAAAAGAACAAACTGCTCGTAAATATTTTTATCAGCTGATCAATGCTGTTGATTTTTGTCATAGCAGAGGAGTCTATCATCGTGATTTAAAACCTGAAAACTTACTATTGGATGAAAATGAAAATCTGAAAGTTTCTGACTTCGGGTTAAGTGCTCTTGCTGAATCCAAGCGGCAAGATGGACTACTGCATACGACGTGTGGGACTCCTGCTTATGTGGCACCAGAAGTTATCACTAGGAAAGGCTATGATGGGGATAAAGCTGACGTTTGGTCTTGTGGGGTAATCTTGTATGTTTTATTAGCAGGTTATCTTCCATTTCATGATTCTAATTTAGTGGAAATGTATAGAAAGATTGGGAGATCAGAATTTAAATTTCCAAGTTGGGTTCAACCTGAGGCTCGGAAGTTGCTCTTGAGAATCTTGGACCCGAATCCTGTTAAAAGAATCACAATTCCCAAAATAAAGGAAAACTCATGGTTCAAAAAGGGAAGTATATCTGAAGAACAAAGTTTAGACAGAGCCTCGGGGTCGTCCACTACTAGTACAGATCATGCAGAAGATCAAGAATTGACAAGGCCTCCAAATATGAATGCATTTGATATTATCTCTTTATCTCCCGGGTTTGATTTGACAGCATTGTTTGAGGAGCCTCAACAAAAGAAAGAAGCCAGATTTACCATTTGGAGACCTGCTTCGGTTATTATTTCTAAATTGGAAGAAATCGGTAAACATGTGAGGATGAATGTAAGTAAAAGAGAAGCAGGGTTATTGAAACTGGAGGCAATGAGAGAGGGCAGAAAAGGAACTTTGTCGATCGATGCAGAGATATTTGAACTCACTCCATCATTCCATATGGTCGAGGTAAAGAAATCTAATGGAGATACATTGGAATACCAGAAGGTGTTAAATGAAGGTTTAAGACCTGGACTTCAAGATATTATTTGGAATTGGCAAGGTGATGAACAAGAACAAGAACAACAACAGGGGCTACTACCGCAGCAGGATCAGTAGCTCACGATTACCATTTTTTCCGGTACCTGATTCTTGTTCTTGCTCATATTTGTTATGCACAATCTTTGTTTAGCTTAGGAATTATTTTAAAAATGGTTCCTTTTAAGGATATATTCTCTCTCTTGCTCATATAGGCAGTGAATCACTTGTCTACGTTGCTCTAAATATACTTATCAGTGCTTATGATTGCCGCAATTCTCACCACACCCTTTTAGACTTTTTGGAGTTATGGCAGACGTCAAAACAAGTTCCAAAACTAAAGGTGGCTATATCGACCTATTTACTTATGAATGGCATTAAGCAGATAAATCTCTTTTGGGTCAAACGGGTAAGATAAAATGTTAAAGCTGAAAAGGAAGCGTGTCAAAAGGGTTGAAAGTTCCCGAAAGTCTCTTTTTAGTGCATGCAAGATGCAACCTCCTACATCATTTCATATCAATTTTGGATGACTTAACATAATAATATTATCATTATAGTAACAATCAACGCATTCGTTAATCATAAGAAATTTGAAATAAAATAGACAAAAAGTGTTTTTGGGTCAACTCGACCCATCCTGTTATTAAAATAAAATATGATGACCAATGTCAACCCGAATCCAATTTGGATCAATTACCCAACCCACCCATTTTGCACCCTACCTAAGTATATTCTTGCGTGGATACGTAGATAAATGCATTAAAGATTCACGCGGAACCACTCAACTAGTTATGGTTATCATGAGAACACGCTATATACTTTGAGTGTGTTAGTATTCTCTTTCTTTATTACTTGGGTCAGGTCAAAAGTTGATGATGTTGCACTTTGTTGCTCAAGACGGGAAGGGATCTCATGCCAATGTGCTGGATAGCTTCTTATTCACATAATTTTACTTGTAATGGTGACTCAGGAAAAGTCTTCTTGTTATTGATTTGTTGCGGTTGTAGAGTTAAAAAAGTATTTTGCTTCTTGAATGCATAAATATACAGATTCACAAGATCATGTGATAATAACAGAAAGCATCTATATCTATAATAACATTAAATGAACAAATGTATGTTTAACATTTGCCACTTGCAAGTGTACAACAAGTCAACAATTGGATCTTGTACATGAAGGAGTAGACGTGGGCAAAAAAACCGGTTTTGGAAAACCGGTTAGAAAAAAACCGAAACCGAACCGGTTTCTAACCGGTTA
>JAOXNX010000035.1:4436095-4447442 GCA_028566075.1 Solidago caesia
GCTTTATATAATAGTATAGATGATTGAGCAGTAACAAACAATGAAAACATAGACTCGTTATATTTTCCTCTTGATTTTTTTTAAGGCGTGAATTACTCGTGAATTTCAAGAGATATAACATATGTTGTCTTAACCGGGTCCGCGCTAGAGAACCCTTTGACAAACAAATCCCCATTTAAACCCTCAAAAAAGAAAGTCCTACCTTATGAAGGCTTGAACTTGAGACTTTAGAGAGCAAAACTCCCTCTGGCTGCCCTAAGACAGACCAGTGGTCAACCCACCTAAATGAGTTGATTATATTTTCCTTTTGATATGCCAAATTAGTTATTATCATAAATATAACTAATATATAAATAGCCTCACCTTTTTAATAGTACTTTTTTTTTTAAGAACTTCAAGAACTTTTAATATATTAGATTACACGTGTTTTATGTTTATTCACATGTAATAAGTCATAAAATTTCATATAGGAATAAAAAAATTTTATTAAAGACATGTAAAAGTTATATATAACTTGATATGTTCACATGTGAATGAATTTGTGTTCATATGTACCATTCGCATATGAACATATCAAGTTATATGTAATTTTACCTGTTTTTAACAAATTTTTTTGTTCTCGTATGACTTTTCACATGCGAATAAACTTAAAAAAAAACGTGTTATCTAATATATAATTTAAAAGTTTTCACGATTCTTTAAAAAATGATTCTGTAAAGAAGTTGCCCCTATATAAATAATTTGGTTAGGATAGAAAAATGGAAAAAGAGAAAACAGCATCATGCAAAGTAGTCTAGTGGTTAGGCATTAGGTTTCTTTACAAATCAACAAGAAAATAGGTTTGAAACTTCCTTAAGTGAACATCTTGGAGATGTTCAAGAATATGGTCGGAAATGGTCACATAGATATCCAGATTATGTTGCATATATGTGAATCAGACATGAATCCGTCCTTGTATAACCCAAACAGAAAAACCTCTTCGTTATCCGTTTACCATCAAGAACCCTTATCTTAGTTTATGTTCGTAATTTCTTATAACAACTCACGAATTAGCTATAGATTATTTATACAAATCCAAAAATATTGGTACCGTTTATTTTTCGTAAAAAGATAACAAAAGGAAATATAAAGAAAACTGTGATAGTTGTGTGGAGCACAACAGACCACATCCTCAAGCTATAAAAACACTTCTTCTCCTTTTCAGACTGATGAAAGCATATGATTTTGTTGTTTTACTTTAGGATAATGCAAAGTTCTATAAACCTAAACTGAATGATATTATTTGTTTCATTTATTATTGTCTTTGAAAATGTAATTATTGGAGGTTATGTGTTTTTTTTTTTCCTTTCAAAATACTCCATTTATCTCGAATTCAATTAACAAAAAATATTACACGGTAATTTTTTACACAATTTAATAAAACTACAATCATTACATTATGTAGCTTATGAAAAGTTGAAAACTTATGTTTATCATTTAAAAGTTTTTCATTGGTAGAAATAGACAATAATTCTAAAATAATCCAACCTATCTTTTAAAAGTTTTCTCATTGATAGAATTCATAATTTACTAGCACAGTAACCGCGTAAAGTAACAGGATTAAATATTTTTTGTTAACGGTGTTCAATAATTGTTTGTTTTATCGAAAAAAGTTTATTTAATTTTATACGTAATTTTTAAAAATAATATTTTTACAATTAAAGTTATAAAATATATGCTATATAAATTAAGTTGATTAAGTTGATGATTAAATAAAGTATTTATTTAAATTATAAAGTTTGACTAAATAATTAAGGAAAATATAAATTAATTATTAATGGTTATATAGTAGTGGTAAATTGATGATTTCATCTCTTGATTTTTATATTTTATGTTAGAGTATTATAGATATTTTAATTTCTTAATCTTTAAAAAAGAGTAAATTACATAAACCATCTCTGATGTTTGTTTATTTTTTCACTATCCATCCCTCATTGAAAATGTTGCATAAACCATCCATATAGAGGTAAACTAATGACATAAACCGCCTCTCATCCAACTTAAATGACTAAATTACCAATTTTTCAATATTTTACACTATCCAACGAGGAATGGATAGTGAAAAAATAAACAGACCATAGTGACGGTTTACTTAATTTTTTTTTTGGATTTATAAATATTTGAATTGAATACGTTATAGGTTGAATTACGAATTTGGCTTAATTTTTGATAAATTTATGCCCTCATAGGATACTTATTGTTTATATCCTTTTTAAGTAATGTAACTAGTGATGATTTTGTTGTCTATTTGTCATTTAGATCATGTTATGTGAACAATATATGCTTATAAATGTGTAAATTATTTATGCATGCAATAACGATTTAAACATAGCACCGATGGTTATGTTTATCAATTCCTATTGAAAACCATTAGTTATTGAACATTTTGGTAATCGAATAAAACATTTTGAAAATCATAAGTTATTAAACATGCTAAAAAATCATAATGATGGCTTAAACATATACACATTACTCACTAATTATATTACTTAAAAAGATATAAACAATAAAGAGTAATTCAACCTATAACATATTCAATTCAAATATTTATAAATACAAAAAAAAAATTAAAAATATAAAGAGTAAATTGCATAAACCGTCCCTATGATATGTTTATTTTTTCACTATTCATCTCTCATTGGATAATGTAAAATATTATAAAAAAATGATAATTTAGTCATTTAAATTGAACGAGGAACTGTTTATATAATTAGTTTACTCATATAGTTTTTTTAACCAAATGGTCTATTGGCAAGGAGGTTTCTTTCCTCACATAAGGTCAGGGGTTCGAGTCCTACCCTAGACATATTTGGGATGACCACAGGTATTTAATTTCCACATATGGTGGGCCTGGGTGAGTTTTCCCCTCCAGATCTCTGGGTGATAGGGGTTTCTCATCGAGGGGTTTAAATTGGGGGCGAGGGGGCTCTCTAGCGCGGACCCGGTTAAGACAACGTATGCTAGACCTCCCGATATTCGCGAGTAATCCACACCTTTCAAAAAAAAAAAAAAACTAAAATTTTCTAGATTAGTGACCTGAGGCTAGACGTGACAGCCTATAAAGACATATCCAGATGTATATGATAGCGCTATAACAGTATTTAAAAATCTAATCACACAAAAAATTCATTTAAAATTTGCTACATAATATAGATTATTGGCTATAGTTTGATACCATTTCCAACACTTATATGAACAATCACACATTCACTATTCACATTTTACCGCTCATATTCATGCCAAAATCAAATCAAGTATGTCTTGTATTCACACCATACGCATTTTTGACTTCGCCAAACACACTAAATTAAAAGTAACATGTTAAATCTGTGATGGATGGCACAACCAATGAACCAATCTCAACCCAACTAGGAGACACTCGATGACACAAACCATTTTACCGACAGACTTTGACAGTTTGACTGACCCGCCTATAAGTAGAAGTACAAGGTGGGTAATAATTTGAATTACCATGGAAAATATGAGCCTAAAAGGCTAGTTTTTAACCAAAATGGTGTATATGAAAAACATATTTATCAAAATGGTGTATTCTAAAAACTATTTATCAAAATGGTGTATTTATGTCTTTAGATTGTTTTCACTCTTTTTTTCTTTATCATTCACCCACATCAATACACCCAACTCATTATTTGCATCATGTTTAACTTGCTTTATATCATAATCATAAC
The DNA here is from genome assembly GCA_028566075.1 of Solidago caesia. Taxonomy (NCBI): domain Eukaryota; kingdom Viridiplantae; phylum Streptophyta; class Magnoliopsida; order Asterales; family Asteraceae; genus Solidago; species Solidago caesia. Next base: position 4,439,824 of record JAOXNX010000035.1, read on the forward strand.
AAATCTTTAGACCCTTCACCTAACACCCTTGTCGGAAAAGTCCCGTCAGAGATCGGAAAGTTGACGAAAATCCGGTCACTTGGTCTTGGCAACAACTTTTTATCAGGTTCTTTATCTCCTTACATTCTTTCAAATCTTAAAAATCTAATCTTTTTAGATGTTTCAAACAACACTTTCCGGCAACATTCCACCGAAAATCGGAAACCTACAAAATCTTACCGATCTTTGATGCTTTCTTTCAATTCCCTATTTACCATCTTGCGGGCCAAATAAACTCACTTTTGTTGGGTGGGAATCGGTTTACGGGTCGTATCCCATCAAAGATCGGTAACTGCATAATGCTGAACATGTTAAGGTTGGTAATAATTTGCTCACTGGCTCTATTCCTAATGAAATTTGCAATGTGGTTTCGTTAACTGAGCTTGATCTCGAGAGTAATATGCTTTCGGGTTTGATTGGGGATACTTTTATGGGCTGTGGAAATCTTTCTCAATTGGTTTTGTCTGAGAATCAGATTATTGGGTCAATTCCTGAGTATTTTTCTGAGCTTCCTTTGATGGTTCTTGATCTTGATTTGAATTATTTAAACGGTTCAATTCCTGATAGTTTATGGAGTTCAAGTAGTTTGATAGAGTTTTCAGCTGCAAATAATGAGTTGGGTGTATTGAGGTGGGTGAATGATAAAGAAAAAAAGAGTAAAACCAATCTAAAGACATAAATACACCATTTTGATAAATAGACTTTATAATACAACATTTTGGTAAATATGTTTTTCAAATACACCAATTTGGTTAAAAACTCTCTATAAGGCAAAAGGATAGAATATGTTCAATCAATGTGGTTGACAATGATGTCTTACCCAATTAGGTTGATACCGATGTTTTAACAAATTTGGTTGATTTGGATGTTTAACCAACAACTATATTCTAATCTTACGAATATGATTATTTAGCCAACCGTAATAATAAATGCAATAGTCATAGCATTGTAGCCAGCATCACATGAAAATAGACCAAAGCTATTATGGTATTTTTCATGCATTCTTACAATATGAAGATGTTTAGGGGGGGTGGGGGGTTATACTGACGACCCACGCCCAAATCGCCTTGGGATCGCCGGCTACACCACCCCCAACCGACGACTTGGGTGTTTGGCTATCCACACGGCTCGCTTCAATTTTGTTGGCCGGTGTTGATTTCAAAAAAAAATAACAAAAAAGCCATTTGAAACGGCTATATGTTTAAAAAAAAATTTCTTTTTTTCAATTACACTTTTTACACTATATATATACAAACATATTTCAAATAATATCACATACACACTTCTATACATTTTCCTTTCACTGAAAAAACACACTACACTACACAAATAATCATATAGTATGGATATCATCGATGATTCGTCATCCTCCTCTAGTTCCGATTCTACTTCAAGCGGATCGACCGATCTAGATGAGGCAATCGATAGTGTGGTTGCTTTGACCGTTAGTACGATGATACAAGCCGTGGAAGAGGATGGTGCGCTGGTATTTAGAAGAAGGGAGGTGTTAGTACGTCGCCGACACGAGGCAAACGGACGCTTGATGCGCTTCCTTTGTTGACGCGCTTGATGCCACCCGAGGTCGACGACTACTTTAGTTAAAATGTACTAACACCGTGACGTACTCGTGTCGGCGATGTACTAACACCGCCCGTCTTCTAAATACCGGCGGACCATCTTCCTCCTCCTCCTCCTCTTCCGCGACTTGTATCACGGTAATAACGGTCAACGCAACCGCACTATCGATTGTCTCATCTAGATCGGTCAATCTGCTTGAAGTTGAATCGGGACTAAAGGAGGATGACGACTCTTCGATGATATCCATAATATATGAAAATTTGTGTAGTGTAATGTGTTTTTTAAGTATGTGATATTATTTGAAATATGTTTGTATATAGTGTAAAAAGTGTAATTGAAAACAGGAATTTATTTTTTTTTATATAACATATAGCCGTTTCAATGGTTTTTTTTTTTTAAATTAACGTCCGGTCAAATATTTTCAAGCGAACTGTGTGGGTCGCCAAAACACCAAGTCGCCGGTTGAGGGTGACGTAGCCGGCGATCCCAAAGCGATTTGGGCGTGGGTCGCCAGGCTAACCACCGTCTTGAGTTACATTTTTATGGTCTGAAGTTACGGAACCCGAATTAAAAGTAATATGGTAAAATTACTTTTATTGGAACAAATTTTGAGAGTTTATTGGAACAAATTTTGAGACTTTATTACCTATATTGATTTTTTTTACGAAGTACATTACTTACCTTAAAAAGTGAAAATACGTAGCTATATTTTGGCATTTACCCTCGTAAAATTGCAGCCTAAAAAGGCTAGAGAGCACAAATCTGACATGAGTGTAACAAGTCATTACAGATACTTCTATGTTTCGGTTATTTGATGAAGATTCACCAAAATAAGTAAGGCCATACACCAGAATTTACAAGACAGAATGTGAAACACGACATACAAAAGATAAGAAATACTTTGATATCATATAGCCTAGACATGATGATTATGCGTTCCTTTGGAAATACAACAAAAGCTGAGCAAAATGCAAATTCATATCCACTCTGGTTCTAACTGTACATAGAAAAGGAAGCTCACATCCACAAACTTTCACCTGCAAATTCAACATTCAGATGATAAAATTAACACTTTTATAAGAAAAAAGAAGCCAATATACCAGATAGAAATCACAGAAAAATCATAGAAATTCAACAATAATTAGATATATTAAGGCAAGGATACACAATTATCCATATACCAGATGTAAATCACAGAAAAATAATGTGTTACACGCCTCACACAACAAAAAGTAAGTGTCACCACATAATTCTTTCTTTGACCAGCAATTTTTTCATGTTAATTTTGCTTATGTATTTATAGTACCTTCTTTGACCGACTAAAGAGCTCCAACTCATCTTTTTCATGTTTCCCAACTAATTTAGATTGACCTAAAACTAGACCAGGAAAAGATCACCCAAAACCATTTCCCATTATAAGAAACATGAATCAATATCTGGAACGTACCAATAACCATATAGATGGTTGGTTACTGGAATGTGAAAAGCAAACGGGTCTCATACTATTAGCAATGAAGATAGGTAGAAGTGTTATGCTGTTATCTAAAACTTCAATACCCATAAGCATACTTTAACTGATTATGCAGAATATCGTTGCTACAATCTTATAAATTGTAATGTCATTCAACATCAGTTGGCAGAACTAGGTGGTCAATTAGACAATCTGGACCTATATTCATATCTCACATCAGCTGCAAAAAGCTTGCAAGATAAATGCCCAAATTTAACCCATATATTAAGATTTTTATTTTGATGTACAGCAATAACAGAGGCAAGAAAAAACAAGCACCCTGAAAACTGATAGAGATTAAAAATAAGTCCAGCAAATTCATCATTTCGAAAACAACTTCATAAATATCGATACACGGATGTGGTTAGCTGGTTATTCATAGGTTACAAGTTACAACAATCGGACTAAAATAAACTTATCGACCTAAGTTGCTCATAAAGTATTTCTATCCTAGCAAGAAACAAAAAATATCAAAAGATTTATAGCATCAACATAACCTCATATAAACATCAAGATAGTTTAGGGCTGGCAATTGTTTTGCAAGTTCTGCCATACATCCATTTAGAGTTCACCTTAATTTCTTAGACAATAAGATAGTTAGATAACTCACCTATTTTACCGAATATAGCAACTTAATAGCATTTCGTTACCAACCAAAGCAACATAACTTCAAAAACATTCCTTATCATTGGTGAAAAGAAAGTTGGACGTATACCGTTAACATTTGTAACAAAATTACCATAATTGTTAGCAAAATGCAAGTACGTTACTCTTACTGATACTTTCCGTAATACTTTACTAATACTTTCTTAACAGTATGTACTAAAGCTGATCATTTCCGTGATACGTTACTATAATCGGTAAAAAGAAAACAGGTTAAGTATGTTGCAATCTTAAACAACTAACTTTTTTTTAATAATTACTATTCATTATTCAATGCTTATGCTGTACCACTCACTATAAGGAATCAAAGTTACAAACCAACTTCTTTTTTCTCCCCAAAAATTCATCAATAATTATTAATATAATATAATAAAAATCAAGCAAATTAATCAAATTAATTATTTAAAAAATAAAAAAAAAACTCACTATATCATAAAAAAATCAATCAGATTTTTTGGAAACAGAAATTAGGTTTCTCCAGAGATAACGTCCACTCGCCATATCAACACAAGTCCAAAATCCATTCACAAATGCAACATAAACCTGCAATTAAATGTACACGCATTATATTTACACACATTATATATACATATATTTTATAGATACATAATTACATATATATGTATATAATGGAAACCCCAGGAACGATGAAATGAACCTTGGAAGATGATCGGCGACCGGAAGTAGCGTCGGAAACCGGAGAATCGTCGGAGGCCGCGGGAGTGTCGGTGGCGGAAGAAATGATTGAATGAGATTTGAAGTTACGGAGAGCGAAAAATCCGGCGAGAGATGCCGATAGAAATATGAGAATAATTCGTAAAGGACACATTTGTGTGTGTGTTTTCTTTCTCTCTCTAAAATATATGTGTGTGTATGTTTTTTAGAGAGAGAAAGTGAATTTTTGGGTGAGTGAATGAGATTTATTTAATGGCACAAAGAGGTTTTAGTGATGGTTGTGGTTTAAGCCTCGCCCTATACTGACGCTGTCATCATCTCGTCTTGACTGTTACATCAGCTTTCTCTCTCCAAGACACACTCAATAACTACCCCCTCTCTATCATACCCCCTTCATCATCTCATCCCCAATTAAAAATAATTAAATTCATACACACAAACACTCCCCATACCCCACCTCCTCTCTGTATTCCTTCACACAAACACTCGTCGTTTGATTTCCAAAAAATAACGAGGCTCGACGATGAATTGCAGAAGACGACATGCTGCCTATCATGACGAGCATGACGGGAATAATGACGAGCAGGAAATATTAGATAGTGAGCGGCCTTATATGAATATGAAATTAATATTTGAATAATTTTTTTTTTATGAATGTACTACAAATATATATTATTAGCTCGTACAGTGAGTTATATAACTGTGTACATTGTGTTACATTAATAAAAAAATTATTATATGAATACCATTTTCTATATGAATAAGGAGGTGATTTTTGTACCATTATTTTTTATGGATCTACCACAAATGTGCATTAATAGCTTGTACAATCAGTTGTATAATCTGTACAGTGTGGTACATTTATAAAATATGATGATACGCATATCACCTCTCATATAAATAAGGTTGAAGTTGTATAAATAGAGGTTGTTTATTATAAATAAGTATTAAAGTAAAATAAATAGTATAAGATCTTGACTATTGGACTTGTTTAGAAGATACAAATGATGCACGAAGATTCTTATAGCAGAATTATATACACTGATACACGAAGGTTTTCATGATGCACAATGATTGATCACCAAACCGGGTCTAGCTTTAGGACGTTGCTAGGACTTGTTTAGAAGATAAAAGATGAGTGATTAATGATGTTTGTTGGTGATTCCCCACAGGTAAGGACAAAGTCCTTTTACGCCAATTTGTAAGTGTGGTCGGCTCAATATTCATGCCGAATTGTTGTGCATATGTCTCCTTTTATAGGAGAGCTTTATCTTGGAGAAGTGGATAACTAATGGTTATCTTCTCCTAAGATTATGGCATATCTAGATAATGGTTTATCCGATTTAGTGTCTTTGATAGCTTATCGCGTTATTAATTAATCCCTTATATTTTGGGATATGAATCTCGTTTTTTTAGGAAAGAATTATGATCCTTTTCCACAGCTCAACCTTCGTAATAAGGATTCGTATATGTATCTCTTCGTATGTTCGAAAGGGTATATCATCACACAACAAAAGAAAAATATTGTTTTATTTGTTTTACTTTAATATTTGTTTTATTTGAACTGGGACCTGTATAAACATATTAAAATAATTGTAAATAATAAAATAATTGAAACAGAAGATAAAGAAATATCAAGGTTGGTAGCGAAGTGTTCTTGGGGTATTCATGGGAAAGAAGATGTGATATGACGATGATATGACATTGAAGAAAAGGGAAGAAGTATCTCAAGGTTGGAAAGGGAAACAAGTTGATTATTGTAAGTAGTGTTCATGGGGCATTAGTTATGACGTATTTAATAAAGTCAAGCTTTCCTAAAATATAAAAGGGTCTTGCTAAATATAGCCCTAAGGGCTGTAGTTAAGGTGCATAAAGTAGTTGTACACTTACCATAAAATTCAGGAGGTGAGCTTTTGATATGGAAGATACAATTATTTTATACACGTTAACTACATCCCTTAGGACTGTATTTAGCATTTTCCTTTAGATTAAACATATGGTTAATTATTGGGCAGGTGTTTGTTAAGATTTAAGAACTCATTGTTTATATTATACCATTAACTTTTACTACTTTTGTTTCATACGTAAGTAAGTGTGTATATCCCAAGCGAGGCACCACATATATTTCCATCATATCCTTTTCATGGCTGAAATTATGAGACTCCTCATTTGTCTTTAACCTTTAAAACAAACGCCATGAGTTGCTTTTTGTCCAGATCTGACCAATAATTGAATATTTTACTATGAAACATGTTATTTAATGATTCATGTTATTTTCTTTATTATTTGATTATTGTACCAGTCAAGTTTGTCAAGTTTGTTTAGTGATTATCTATTTTCAATTTTTTTTTTCTTAAATACATCCTTTATTATGCAATAAACAGTTATACATTATAAACAAGTAACTTCAATGCGTTCCTAGCTCAACTTAAACTTGATAATCCTCATCCAAAATTCTCAAGTAACGACCCTCTCTTTTACAATGTGAGTTGTTGATGTAAGATGTCACCATTTGTCATTTACAAGTACCAAAGAAAAAAAGAAAAGAACAATAAAAATAAAAATAAGATTTTCAGGATAAAATTTTATGCTATTAGGTCAAAAGTTTGTGAAATCAGTACATAACAATAGCCACTTGGCACAATTTAGTACAAATGCGTGTAGCAGGGTGAGTAGAGCATTTGTTTTCTATATAGGAATGTTGTTAAACCGGCCGATCGGACCGGATTTTTTTAAAAAAAAAAAACTGGTTAGATAGCTACCAGTTGATCCACTGTAACTTAAGCATGTGAACTGCTATGGTCGGACCAGATTCAAACCGGATTTGGACCGGTCAAAGCTGGTCAAATGTCATTTTTCTCATTTTGTTTTTAACATACTATCTTTATTAGTTTGTATTTATTAAATGTTGTTTTAGTTATTCTATTTAGTTGTTGTTTATTATGTTAAAATTTGATTTTATTTTTGATGATTGATGCTATAAGTTAATGTTATTGAACTTATATTGTGTTTAAGTTATGATTCTTTTGATATTAGTATAATAAACATATATTTCTTTTGGTGTCCGGTCCAATTCCGGTTCGACTGTTAAAATATTATGAGACTGGCTCAATGTCTAATCTGATTTTCAAAACATTGCTATGTAGTAAGGATG
>JAOXNX010000035.1:4492462-4508561 GCA_028566075.1 Solidago caesia
CAAAAATGAAAGGGCGTTGCCCACCACTACCACACACACATATTTATTAATTGTATAAATATAAATTAAAAAAAAATAAAAAAATGGATAAAGCTGACAAAAAAAACGTGCTATGCGTATACCATTCCTGTTAGCCTAATACCAGAGATGTTTTAGTAACATACGCCTAGATCAATAAAAGTCACTATACAAAACATGTAAAAATTATAAATCATATGCAATAATGTCAATACATAAAAACTTGTAAACATGAGAATAGCTGCACGCCACTTTACACAAAAGCGTGGGCCCAAACTATTTAGCAGCAATGTAGCATACAACTCTCTCCTCACCTTTCGAACAAGTAATGTGCCATGCTTTGACTTTGTAAACTTTAAAATTATCAAAAACATCACTTTACAATATTTATGGAAAAAAATTAATTCATGTTTATAAACATATTTAGTTATAGTCAAAAATCTATAATATATATACTGTTTTTCGTTGTTATTTTGTATATCAAATTTTCAATAATTATTATTATTTACCGAATACATACGGTAACAATAAACAAGAGTTCCGTGCGTACAACATAATAAGTCTTTTTACCAAAAAATAAAAACATAATAGGTCTTAAAGTACAATACATATTATAGATTTTCGATTATAGCTTAATACAATCAAAAATTAAAAATCTTATAGAGAAAAAAGATGAGGTGATATTGATGGGCATATCACCATCACTTGCTGCTAGAGTTTATGTTCATTTTTGTAATGTATACACCATTTTTAGTGCGCAACCAAAGGAGACACGTTTATCAAGTGTTAAAGTCTAGTTTGGACCAACAAAAAGAATTGAGTTAATTACATGAATCGTTCGTATGGTTTGTTCACTTTCGCACTTTTCATCCCTCCTTAAAAATTTTAGTGAAATTGGTCAAAACTCAATGTTTTGTTGCGCGTTTCATCCCTTTAACAAAATTGGTCCAAAACTCATTATTTCTCCGTTAATTACACTTTAGGTCCAAGGGTATGTTTGTCATTTCATCCCTACTTTTCTTTTTCTTTTTCTTTTAACCTTAATCATTTTTTCTTTTTTTTTTTACCTACCATTTATATCTATATTTTTGAAATACAGTAACAATAATAATAATAAAAGGCTTAGATCTTGAGACATATGAGAAACAATATCAACAAATCTTACCTTTTTAATTCAATAGATATGTAAAAAACAAAATCAAAATACAAATCCATTTGTAACCTTTATTGACCACCAAAATAAAACTAAATAACCCTAATTTTAAAGAAAAAGGAAGAAAGGTAAAGAACAGATCCTCCGGCAGGAGCTCCGCCGGACACCACGATGCTGGTGGTCGGACCAAGTGTCCGACAGTGTAGCCACCACCTGTATGGCTAGATCCGACCATTCCAATTCCCACCACCAGATTTATGGACTATAACCAACAGTGGAACTCGGGATCGGAGATGTGTCGATGTCTACGATGGTGGGTATGGAACCTTGTATCCGTTAAAGGTATCAACTGCGGCTGAAGGTAGTTCAAGGCTGTCAATTTGTTTGCTCTTTTTGGCTGGAAAACCTGGTGCTTGATGGTTATCATATGTATTGCTTTCATTGGGTTTTGGCCAGAAAATGTCGCTTCTCCACAATCCCATCACTTCGGCACCACCACTGTCACCGTAGTTCGCCATCGCTATCACAGTCCATCACTGTCAGCACCACCATTTCCTATGTTCTTTTTTCTAGATCTGAAATGTAGTGTTTGTGATTCTAACCAGGGTAATCCTTTTTACCCAAATTTTTTTAGCATTTGTGCTTGTTTGTGTTTTTAACCTTTCCAAATCTATGTGTTAAGTTTGTATTTGTGGGTGTTTTGTTTAGATCCATTTTAGTATATGTGGTGTGTTCTTTTTCTTTAATAGATCTGTTGTGGTATGTTTCATTTGTGCTAAGGTTTGATTGATTAAATTACTTTTGGAAAGAATTTTAATTGTTTGAGATTATGGATTGTGAAATTAGGGGTTAGGATTAGGGTTAGGGTTTGTGGATTTGGGGAATTTAGTTTTAAATATTGGAATCCATCAAAAGGCACGTGAGGGACAAAGATCAAAGTGGAAAGGTAAGTCAAAAAGACCAAAATGCCCTCATGTAAGGTCACGTTGATGGGAATTAACGGAGAAATATGGATGGAATCCATTAAAGGAATGAAACGCGCAATTAAACAATGGGTTTTGGACCTATTTCACTAAAACTCTTGAGAAGGGATGAAAACTGTGAAATTGAACAAACCACATGGACGATTCTTGCAATTAACTCAAAAGAATAACTCAATTTACTTTGGGATTTTGTTGTAATAGCATTATTAAATTTCACTGTTAATCTAATATTTATTTTATTTGAACCTGTATATATATATATGAAAAGTATCAAAAATATTGATCTCTAATTGTCTTTGTTATTAAATAAATTTAGTCGTTTTCCTTAACTACTTTACTTAATTAACCTCTTTATTTTTAACCAATTTAACTAAATAATAATTCTTTTAACAAAAAATTTCATCCAAATTTAATAATAATATTTACTTTCAATAAGTATATAAAAAAACTTCTCTTTCATTCCCTATAACTAAACATCTTCTCAAAATTAATATGAGTGCCTTATTTCTTCAAAATGATCTTTTTATTAATACTATTTTCATAGTTCTCCAATATTTATAATTTTTTGTAAAGTGTATTTCGATTCAGACGTGTTGGAGGCAATTTTGACTTGCGATTTGCAGGACCTCCAACCCCTTCTTATGGAAAATTCCTTTGAGATGAGGACCCCAAGACTCGAACCTGAAACCTTGGGTAAACTCACCCCCGGGGCCCACATAGTGGATTAGTTAAATACCCCTGGCCAACCCACCTAAGTGAATAATGTAATGTAATGCTTTAATTTTATGAGTAAAAAGTTTTTGTTTAATTATGTGTTTAAATAATTGAAAATTATAAAATATTTGAGAAAGAAGAGAGAGAATTGTCATGGTTGGTACTTGGTAGTGGTGTGTCATGGGAAATTCTCGAAGAAGAAGAGGTAATGTGACGTTGATGTGACAGTGAAGAAGAGGAGAGAAATTAATCATGGTTGAGAGAGAGCTTATGTTATATGATCACATGTCAATTAAGTTTGATGTTAACCATTTGGTCTAGATCGAGTGGCCACAGGTTTCTAACTTTCCATCTATGGTGGACCCGGGTGGAGTTTTCCCCAGGTCTCGAGTCCAAGCCTGATGATAGGGGTTTTTCATTGAGAGGTTTGAATGTGAATCTATTCTGTAAGAGACTCTCTAGAACGGACCCGGTTAAATCTACGTATGCTAGAACTCCTGATATTTACGAGTAATTCACACATGTCAAAAATAAAATAAAATAAATTTAAGTTTGATGTTAACATCAAACAACCTCTTATAATTAATATTATATCCACTCATATCCAAAGGTAAACCAGTGTTCGGATAATGTTTTTTCTTGACAAAGTCGATTCGTATTTTGGAATGACGTAATTTGATAGTCACCTTTAGTCCTTTACAATAAAATAATTCACTTTTGTTAGTAGTAATGCATCTTGAATTGAATATGCATTAAAATACAGTAAATTAGATTTATTCTGAATTTCTGATTAGTTCCGTCACTCAAACCTTTACTATTTTATAATTCATTTGGGGAATTAATGTCTTAATTTTTAAAAAATTTAAGTATTTTCTTTATAATTTATATTATTTATATATTAATTTACATAATCATTTTCATTTTAAATATTCTAGCAATAACAACAAACATATTTTTTATATACCCGTATGTTGACAATCTATAATTGGCACGCCGGTTGCCGGCCACTATCACTTTATGATTAATGTACAGAATAAAGTTTACGAATTTTATTTGCACTACAATATAATTTTTTGAAAAAAATCCATCGACTACTACGTATTACACGGGTACACTTGTAGTAAGAGTTAATTATCATTCACAAGGAAAGAAATTGGAAAGATTGACAAACTTCAAAGACATGCAATTAAAGATCCAAATACACAAGAAGAAATGACTGTCACCAAAATAATCATGTACGAGATATGGCCGTTGTGACGATATGTTATTAGTTGACGTATCGTAAAACAAGAATCTGATCTTAATATAAACTAACGTTAAAATATATAATTTCTTTTCCTTCAAAAATAAAAGATTATTTTTCTATTTTATGCAAATAAATATTTTCCTTATAATTACAAAAATAAACATAAACTAAAACATTGGTTGGTACATATATCCCAAAACTAATGTATTTATTTAGTTTAATAAGCATGTCTCCATCATTTATGGGTAAGACAACTTATGGGTTCATTGTTTCTTGATGTCGATGTTGACCATACATACATGTTGCTTTCGTCTTTGTTTTATTTGTGTTCTCTTGCATACTCAAAATGCATCGACATAAATTTATCACATATTAAAAGAACCAGTTTTTTTTTAAAGAAATGATATATCATTCTAAACTTTAGCTTAATAATTATTCTAATTTTTTTAAAATTTGACATGTGTAATACACTTATTCTCTTTCATTATCTCATCTCTTGATTTTACATGTGTCATGATCCTATGATTAGGAGGATGAATTAGGATGATCTATCATTATCTTCTTTTTTTTCGAGGCTTCAAGACTTTTTCGATCATATTGCTTGGCCTCTGGTTGCTCGTTTGCAGAGCGAATACAAAATTAACCGACGGAATTGAGAATTTAGTGAATTTGTGAATATGTCATTAGCTTGTGATTGAGACATGGTAATGAATTTTGTTTAAATATTTGAAAGTATTGTATCAAATAGTTGAGACAATTGATAGTGAATTAAAAAATAGAAAATTCAAACGGCTACAAAGCCACTGAAAGGAAACGGTAAAAAAACAAAAATCCAAACGTAGGACCACAAAGCTCATCACAAGCTTGTCGCTCAACCAAAGGGGTCAAACTGATGCACAACCGATAGAATTGTGCTAATGGACGTCGGTTTGATGGGTAGCCGATGGGCAACTGAAAAGGACAACCGATGAGCCCATTGGGAGGGGCTTAATTGACAAATTCTTTGTTACTACTACAAGATAAAAATATATGCAAGTACAAACCATATTTCTGGTATCATGTAAAAATACTGTTATACATTGGAGAAAAATAAAGCACAAACTACAAGCGATGATTCCACAATCACAAAAGAGAACCATTTAAGCTTTACCGATAGGGGTGGTCTTGAGGAAATGGTAATCGACAATCAAAGCTAAAGTAAAAAATAGGCATATGTAGCCATACACCAATAACGATGACATATACAAGTAACTATTTTAATATATACAAACTTCAAAGACTTTCAGATCCAAAAGCCGACATTTAAAGCAGTTAAAAAAAAAAGCCGAAAAAACCATCAAGCAAAACAGGATCCAAAAAGGTCTCCTTTTTTTCTCAACCTTTTTAACCTTCTTTTTTTCTACATTATAACACAACAAAACAAAAACCAAGAGAAGTTCCGTCTAACAGATAAACTTCCAGTTAAAGTAGCAAAAAAAGGTTCAATTCCCTTCCTAAAGATCAGTTATATCTGGTATATTAGCATCTAATGATCATCCCGCATTTCGGACTAGCTCTTTGTTTATACATGTTCATCACGAAACTCAGGCTGATAGAGGGGGAAACTCGTCCTCATTCTTCAGGTGGAATGAATCATCTCCATTGCTAAACACCGACCCAAAAAAACAGCAATGTAATAGATATGAGCCAAACACCCGAGAAAATAACAAAGCACCGGTGGTTAATCAAATAAGTAAAGCATAAAAGGATAGTACTAAAAAGGTAAGAAGGGAATGAGTAAAACGGCTTGAAAGTCACCAAAATGAATTTCAACACAATACCTTCTAATCCGATTTATTGAAAAAATTAAATTGTAACTAAAATAACATGATTTTTGTAATATATTTAAAATGCTAATCATTTAGAAAGAAAATACATACTTTTTGAAAAAAAATTGTGTCAAGTCAGCCATCCTATCTTTGGGCTGTGTTTCATCTCTAATGGATTTAGATTTGGCCACAATGTACTCGTAATGCATAGAACTTCCTTAATCATTCAATTAAATAAGTAATACTATTAATAAAATAATACAATTTTGGAAACCCTATTTGACGCACTACTAATTTATCAGAAAGTGAGGTTTTAAGAGTGTTTCTGATCAACCCAACCCGTGCCAACATTACCTGAACCCAATTTGACCAGTTACAAACCTATGAGAGCCGCCCATTTTGCCACCTCTACAGAAAATGAAACACGAAAAGTAAAAAATAGATATCAGCTGGATTACCTCCCCTGAAATCTGCCATTTGCATTTACTTTTGGACTTGGCACACAACGGGGAGATGCCTCCATGTTAGATGGGTTCTCAGGCACAGCCCTAAAAGATCCAAACTCAAGTTTCCTCGACTGGTTCGAATTACAGTTGGTGGTTGAGTTGGCAGGGCTAGGCTGCTGGTGATTTTGGTAGGATAAATGTCCATTGACATTGCCTTGTTTTGGAGACCCTACAAGTTGGATTTGGTTTGCATATTTAGCTTCAACGAACAATCTTGGTTCACCAAACACACCACGACGATGCTGGAGCTGACCATTAGAGATTGTTTGTTCATTGCCCCTTCCTCTCCCCCTTGAAGGTGGTCTATCCTTGCATGTATTACAGTTCTGCAAGAAGAAAGCATTAATCAGATAATGGATGCCACGAAAAAACCATAAGGCTTCTATTTCTAGGATTAACATGTTGATTTTTACCATATCTTTCTTGGATAATTCTCATGTTAAAATGCTTACTCATTATTTAGTTCCGGTAGAGCAGTAATCCAAGAATTTTGACAAGGTATGCACTACCATCGGTCCATCACAAATCATTCCTTTGTTTATATACATCACGAAAAGGTGCATGGTATGCCATATGCACAAGCTATTTTGTCACAGGACATAGTATTTTGGTCCTTTTGGACATCAAAAGGTAAAGAAACACCATATCTTTCTTGAAATGCTCACATGTAAAAACCATATCTTTCTTGAAATCTAATATTGATGAGGTTGTGGATTCAAGAATTTCAATCAGCCATGAACTGCCACCACAGATTTTACTTTCATACTACTGTCATTTACACTACAAAAAAAACTGCCGGGTATGCACATGCATATCCTGCCTTTGAGGCAGGTCTGCCACATGGGTCCCACCAGTTCCTGATCAGTTGCAGTAAGAAACTTGTTACACACTGCAACGAGAACTCTAGAAGGCGACAATTCTGACCCATTTTTGAACACGTGGATCGTTTATGGTTATATATTATCTGAAAACTGACAAAATGGATTGACAGTCGCTCAGAGTGAAGTTAAAAGTGTAAAAACTGCTAAATCGCTTTATATAAAAATACATATAATTGTTGAGACTAGAGACAAATAGACAATGCAGCTTTCGAAATCATATGTTAACACGTTTATAACTTCTAGATCTCACCATTCTGACACATACGACCCAACAACCCGTTTTGACATGTCCCATTTTTTTTAATAGGATAGAGGGATTTCACATATGTTCTAAAGTCGTGTAGAAAGAAAAATAAAACCAAACAAACATACAAAAAAGAGAGAGAATATACCGTAAGAGGAATATAGGGCCCAGTCCCGCGGACCATAACTTTGGCCGGGGTGCGGTTGGTGCCAGTGAGGTATGTGGAGTGTCCCATCACTACCCCATTTGCATTTACTTGAGAACCCGAGTTCCGCCGGATGGCCACCCCCGACCATGAATGAGTAGCAGGGTCCCAATGGTTCTTATTTCCATAAGGTGAAGTAGGAGGACTAGGACTAGCACGAACTATATTTGTACACAACGCGTAGCCATGGCACCCTTGACCATATAATAGGCTCCTTATGTGAGCATCATAGTCCCCCGTGAGATCAGAAAACGGGTTCAAAATTTCTGTTTCCCCAATACTATCATTCTCTATAACATGATCCAATAAACTATCAAAAGAACTGTCATTATCGTTCTTACTAGTACATAAGCAAATCGTATCTACATCCACTTCAGACCCACCTCTTTCCATCCATAGCTCAAGGCCTGTCCTCTCACCAACAGACTCCGATTCCTTGTTTTCGAGGAGGGGTTCTTCATCTAAGTTAGACTCATTGCATAAAGCGCCACTATGGTCATTTTGCAAGCTCATAGAATGGGTCTCGTCCAAACTGGATACATCATTCATATAGTCATCAAGATCACCATTTGAGAATCTTGAATATATATCATCCTCGTGATAAGCTTCACTAGGGGACGAAAGGGACAAATTGCCAAGCCCATTAGCACCAAATACTAAAGCAGGAGCAGGGCCGTATTTAGGTTTATGCCTCTGCAAGGTATTTCTAAAGAACATCTTGATCTCATCTCCAATATTGCTGCTTGGAAGTTTCAAAATTTTACCAAGCCTCCGAGCCCCGTATCTAAATGCACTCCGTATCCGAAAATAATTTCCTATAAGAACCGAAAAGATGATCACATTAATGGGGCCTTAGGGTGTGCATTTTGACAGTGATTATGTGATCATCAGATGTGCAAGTGTTTGCCAAATTCTGATTATTTACATAATATGTGATAAAAGAAAAAGAAGACACTTCATGAAATGGGAGTAAAAGTCTCAAATGAAGTTTAAGAAATATAGGTAAATTTAACTTTCCCTTAAATAATCAGTTATGTGCTGGTATGAAACTAATTATTCAAAATTGATTTGTTCCCTAAATAACTAGACAGCCAAAACATAATCAAATATCTGAAGTCCATTTGACAGAATCTTTTGGAGACGATTAAACAAAGGGGTATAAAGAAGATAAGGCTATGTAGCACCCTAACGGGGCTAATCAGTAATCGTCACGCTTTCATAACTCATAGAACAAATAAGTGTTTACCTTTGTGGACACTTCGTCCAAGATTGTTATTTGCTTTTAATGGATCAATTATATTGAGATTCTTCAGAATAAAACCTCGCAGATCTGTCTCGACCCCTTTGGAAGGCACTATGAACATGTCCATACAGTTCTTCCGAAATTCCGCACCGAGCAGAACATCAGTTCTTTGATAGTCTGGGGATTCCACTGGATAGGAGGGAGAAAGAGCAAATCACAAAGCAAGAACAAGAACAAGGAATAATGATTGAAAAATTAGTTGGCTTGATAGGATTTCAAATCCTACTTCTTGTTTTATTGTATCTATGTAACCCTTTTCTAGCAACTTGTTAGTATTAATATATTACCCTGCTGTTAAAAAAAAAAAAAAAACAAGAACAAGATATCATAAAAAATGGCATATTTTTATAGGTGACAAAACGGGTGGGTCAGGAAGAACGGGTAACAAGTCAAAATGGATGCAAGAATTTAAAGATATGTTAGGTCGGGTTGGATTGACCAATCAATACTTTCTCGTCCATTAAACTATATTTCTTAAACTAATAAACTAAACATAATACTTGATTTGAAATAAGAAGGTCCACTTTTTAACCACACTTGAACAAGCCCTTGACCGATACCGGTCGTAGTCGAGCCTTAACCTATTACCGGTTGAAATATGGGGGCTGAAGGCTGAGTGGTGGGCGTAACTGCTAACATAACTGGACTAATCTTGACAGAACCTTTTCAAACAGATCCCGGGTTTTTAACTGTTTTCGCAGCCATAGAATAATGATGTCAAAAGCAATGTATGAGGTTGTAAATACTTGAGAACACATGGCGACTCGACTATTAAACTGTTGACCTATCTAACCTATATTGATAAAAATGTAACCCAAATTGACAAGTTTTCACATAAATGGGTAGAGTTTTAGAAATTGCACCCTCTACTTATTTCTTACCAGCTAAGTTAGGCAGGGAAGCTTTGCAAACTGGACCATCCAAACTGACGCAAAAGTTATCCCAATCAAATTTGGCATAATAATCCAAAAATCTGTAGAGAACCTAAAAAGAGGGATCATTGATCATTAGGGGATTTGTGCATACATCGTTGCTTGCAAATATGCTTATGAAAGAAAGGACAAAATAAGTTACCTCTACAGGGTCGTTTAAAGAAGCATGAAAGACTTGGAAAATGTACAGGACCAAAGTTTCCAATGCGTAAGTAGATATCAAGCCATGATGAGCACCGAGTATACGGCTTTCGTAGTAACACCATGCTTTAATCAGAATAATGCTGCGTTTGAATAGATGATCTTTGCCAGCAAGGCGGTCAACCTGCAACAAAAAAAGTATGAATTCAACCATTTTTCGTTCATCTTTTAATGTACAATAACTATGATTGAATAACAATATTATTAAGATTCTAGTCTCACTATTTGGATAAAAAGATTTATGAGGTTGCAAGCACTTAAATACACTTTGAGTCATTTTCGTCCCATCCAATCCGTTTCACTTTTCACTCGGTTTATTATAGCTTAGCCAATGCCATCAACCCATTAAATCAAACCATTTCAGATATAAATAATTAAAATTGCCCCATCTAATTTTGATGTGTACTTGTGCAAAATTCCCTTTTGAATTTAGTGTAGGTCACATACCCATGACCTAGTTTGTAGCATAAAAATATTATAATATATTATGGTAGTGCATACCCAGGAAAGAACTGTTACAGTAGTGCATACCTTGATCAAACATAGCACACTAAATGATTAAAATTGCCACATTTACTTTTGATGTGCACAATTATGCAAAATTCGCTCTTTAACTTGATCAAGTTCACATACTCACATAGCCATGGGCCTACAGTTTGTAGTGTCAAAGACTACGATACTTTTATAATAGTGATTACCCTTGGAAAACCTCCTATGGTAGTGCATACCTTGATCAAAAATAGCATACACTAAATGTCAAAAGTTACACTATGTCTAAAAGCATACCTGTTCAAGGAAACACAGTGTACAAAGTCCCCCCAATTGATTAAACGATATATCTATGACAATATCTTGGACAAGACATTTCACAAGCTTGACCTGCATAAATGGTGTAACGAAATGAAGATGGTTATAAGGCACATTTAGAATATCATGATTTATACTTTATATATATAAATCAAATAAAAGATTTAAGGGCTGGCTTAGATCCACAAACTGAAGAAAAGATGTATGAATCCTATTTACATAAGTGGCACAAGGACAAGTACAATGAGAGGTACACATTAGCAACCTAATTTAACAAGAAAATTAAAGCTGGAAAAAAGGGCGGGATGGGTGGAATGTGAAACCAGTCAAAACAGGTTAGAGCCAGATAGGGCGATTCTGTATGGTAAAGCTATGTTAAGCCAGAACACCTTTTGTCCATTATTGATGAATTTTTAATATACCATTAATGTATCAAATATGATCACACAAATATACTATTTCAATAATAGTCTAGGTTTTCAAATAAGATAATTTGGAAAGTTTTACACATTAAAACACACTGTGGATGACATCTGACCCATTCAGTGAAATCAGCCTCATTTTCAAAGTCTGCTGACTTCTTTCTTTTGGTGTTTGACGTGTTATAGTTAAAACACAAACCGAATTGTCGCCTCTAAACAATATCCTCCAAAAAAATTACATATTGACAAGAAAGAGTAGTGTTGCAAAGATAACCTCAGCATCGATGAATTGGGTATCTTTTACTCGAAATTCAGTATTTCCATTCTGCTCTTCTTCCTCAAGGACACGGAGAACTTCACGAGGCAGAAACTCATCCAAATTAGGAGTACTAAGGACCGTTAGATCAATGTCTCCATCAGGGAGATAAGTCTTAAGTGGCACAGAACCATATGGGAATACCTACAACAATGCACCGGAAAAGTTAGATAAAAAAACATTCAGTAAATAGTACTCTGGGTGACATTTTAAGTCATTTAATTTAATGAATCATAACCCTTTTAAAATGTAATTAGCAAACAAGCCCTCACAGACAAAGTATTAGAAGAGCTACTATGACACAGTCAGGCAAACATGGCAACAAATGATAGCAATATTTTTTCTTTTGTTTTTCTCTAGGGCATCAATGAGAGGCTTCATGTAATGAAACAAAAAATACAACTTGGTGTGATCAAGTCTCCATGTCCCATCTATAAGTCTGACCAAGCACCTCAAAACTAACTACAGGATGATTCCATGAAAGTTGCTAGATTCTTGGAAAAATCATAATACTTATATTTGTCCTTTTCAGTCATGTATCTGTAAAATGATAATTATAATAACTTGTTATAAAATGGAATATTCAACCATGTCCAAATGAAATAAATCATTGTCGAAAGCATCTGTCCTTTCGGTTTATGTATCTAAATATAGATGATAATTAGAATAAGTTGTTATGAAATGCAATATTCATCCATTCCCAGATGAGACATATACTTTCTTCCTGCATCAGACAGCAAAACTAGCTTTTTAACCCAAATCAAGAGTAAGTTATAAATCAAAGTGGTGTTAGATTTTTTTTATAAAGAAAACAATAAAGGATCTTCGACATCAATTGCATACTCCCAAGATCTCTTATCTAAAGCCATATTTTTTAGTATATAACCACTACATAGATGATAAAAGAAAAAGACTTCAGTGTACTGAAATGTTGAATACATCAATCAGGAAAACACTGGAGAGAAAAACAGCAAACGCTATAATAAAAATTGGATGTATTAACCGACTCCTGAACTTAGACAACCACTACAAACTAGAGCTCCAACAAGAAAAAGGACCCACTTCGTGAAATAACTTAGCTAACTCATAAGTTGATATAATTGAAATATCATATGAATAACTTGAAAAAGGGGAATACAACGGAACAGAAGAAGAAGGTAGCTAAGAAAGTTTGAGGCACCCTCATAAGTCATAACTTATGCATATAGGCAGGAACTGAAGTGAAACTCAGACTCTCAACCTCTCATATTATCTATCAATGTACCAGTCATTATCTTCAATCCAGAAGGAGGATGTGCAATGATAGCATCAAAATATAATCAAAATTCCCACATTATTCAACATTTTATCATATCTATAGTCAACTTCTATATTTTTAGCATCAATTCCATAACTCGTCTAAAAATACCGCCACCAGAAACCAACAGTCTAACACTCAACTTTTACAACAAAAAAGATAATATTGACTGTAGCCTCCAAAACTCCCATTACGATAATTAGTAATCAACAAAAACATGCACAACAACGCACCAATAAACGCTAAAACTCCAAGTACACTAAAAAGAAACTGAATGTGCGAGATAAACTCCATTAAACATACCACATGTTCTGAATGTGCAATTTGAAAATAATAATCATCACTTTGAAGAAGCTTTACATTTATATCGACAATAAGCTTCAAGCAACTTCTTAATTATTATTTCGACCTTAAACCATTATATAAACTAAAAACTTTTCTAACGAAATATTTACATTTACAACTTATCATCCATTTATCCGCACATCCAAACACCCCCTAATTCATTATCATATCAATTCTATCAACTAATGGCTATAAGCAACATATACAAAACACAATAAAATTCAATAAGCATACCTAAACATATCTAAAAACATTAAATTAAAATAACATATCAAAATTGTGTTATAATTAAAACCAAATTAAACCTCTAATCGAAGATTGAACCGAATAAGCTTCTGAACAAATTCAATAACATATTTCCTTTTCTCCTCAGAATCCAAAGTCGGGTGGATACAATTCAAAACTTCCTGGGTCGGGTCATCAGCTGCAACCCATGCCTCTTCCCGAATTGTATCCGGATCCGGATTGTTTAACGCTGCAGCAAATGATGGCAGGTACGGGCGATCATCATCCATACCGAGATCGCCCATTCAATGTATACGTGTATATATATATATATATATATCGTAACGCAAAAAGATTAAAGCAGGTACGGGCGATCATCATCCCTTGATCTTTTCTTCGTCGCCGGTTTTTGTGACATGGATTTTTGGATATACTCGTATATATGTATAGATATAGATATAGAGGTTTTGTATGTATAGGTTTTTATAATAAGATTTATATATATGTATATCTATGTATTTATTTGATCTGCTATATAAAGGGGGAAAGGGGAAAGGGATGTGTGGGGAAGGTGGGTTGGGAAAGTACTGAAATACCCTTGCACGCTTAAGACACGTGACACTTAACGCCCCACTTTAATGGATCCATCAAAAATGGACCAGTTTTGCAAAAAATAGTCAAAATAGGGACCCCTATTGCTAGCATTCTTAAAAAGGGACCCCCCCTTGCTAACATGGACCAATCTTGCAATTAACTCTTTTTTTTAACATACCCCACCAATAAAATGAAATGATAGGCATAGGCTTTGAAAAAGCACAAAACACTCATAAACACCGAGAGACGACATTGATGTCAATTTGCTTTCTAGAAAGAATACGGCGAAATTCGCCCCCATTTGCTATAGTAATTCGCCCCTTCAGCCTTCTGATGTATCGGATAAAGTGACATAAAGCTGTGTGAAGTGACAGATCAGAAATTCGCCCCTTTTGCTCATAAAAATTCGTCCCTTCTAAGGGGTGTCTATAAAAAATAAGGGTGTCTATAGCATGTCCCTAATATAATTTCAAAGAAAACTCGACAGCCTTTCAGCCAAGGGTCCCATGAGGTTGACTTGTTAGACTTTTGGGCTTGTTATTTTTTGAACGGCGACTTTTGGACTTTTGGGCTTGTAGACTTAAAAGACTTTTAACTATTTAGTATTTACGACCTTATATTAGATTAATGGTAACCAAGCTCATACCCTCACTAAAAATAAATAATCAAATCACTCAATAATAATAAAAATGGTTATTCTCAGTGAAATTGAAGAAGGATCTTCATCCAGTAATCATGATCATAATAATCAAAAACAACGATATGATGTATTTTTAAGTTTCAGAGGAGCCGACACTCGTAAGAATTTCACCGACCACCTCTACAACGCCCTTGTGAATGCCGACATATCTACCTTTTTGGATGATGAAGAGATCGAAACCAGAGAAGACCTCAAACCAGAATTGGAAGATGCCATTAGATCATCAAGGGCTTCTGTTATGGTGCTTTCCAAGAATTATGCAACTTCCACATGGTGTCTTGATGAACTAGCATTGATCCTTGACCGATGTTTGACTTCTGACCATATTGTGATCCCCATCTTCTATCATGTTGAGCCAACCGATGTAAGGAAGCAACAAAACAGCTTCGGGGATGCAATGAAGCAGCATAGAGAGAGGATGGAGGCTGAAACAAACGCAGAGAAAAAAGTTAGATGGGGTCAGAAGATGGATCAATGGAGTAAAGCAATCACAGAGGTTGCCGACTTAAAAGGGAAAGACGTCAAGGGCTGGTAATCAAATCTTTCTATACAACGCACATTTGCCTAATTAAAATTTTCCTTTTTTTGTTTTCTTTCATGTTTAATTGTTTTTATTTTTCTTATCACTTTAACTCCAATTTTAACATTTACATTTCCAAAACACAATGTAATTTTTTGTATGGGTAAATAAATGTTTGTGTAATTATTCATTAAATTAGTTTAGGTGTAGGATAAAAGATTGTTATCTTTAGTTTTGTTAATATTGGGTCAAATAGTTTCATTTGATTTAGTTAAGGTGTAAAAATGACAATTTGTTAATCTTTGTTTTGTAATTGCGTAAACATGCGTATAGGGTACATGTATTGAGGAAAGATATTAGTTACATATTTATTTAGTTTATTACCATTATTATCGCCGAAACAATTTTACTTAAATTCTTTTTAAAATAATGATTAGTTTCAAATATTATGTACTTGAAATAACTTTAAACTTTGTTTCAAATCACTATTAAAAAGATTAACTTTAAAGTTAATTTTGAGTTTTATTTTTCAGGAAAGAGACGGAGTTTGTTGAAGAAATTGTTACTGAAATCCATCAAAGATTAGGTGTACCCTTAAGTGATACTTTGCCACTCCTTATCGGGAGGTACCATCAAATTAGAAAAATCACGTCATGGTTGACAGATGGTTCCTCCAGGC
>JAOXNX010000035.1:4508661-4520917 GCA_028566075.1 Solidago caesia
GATAGTGTTAGTTATATTAGTAAGGGCATTTTAGGTATTTCAAAGGTAGAAAGTTTAAAAAGGGGGAGGGGTAGTTTGTTTGATAAGGGAGTAAAGATAAAGATAAACAAAACAAAATAAATATAAAAAAAAACCAATTATACTATGAAAAAATCATGTCCCCAAATTAAAGCGATCGGTGAGTCGTGTGCATGCATGCTATGTGATACTATCTCTTTCTTTTTATTTTCTTCTTCTAATAATAACTTGTGTGCGTGTTTTACTATTTTTCATTCAATACAATTAACCGTCCGTCAACTTAACTCCCATCGCCGTCAACCGCCGCCGTTACTCAATTTCCGTCCAGTTAACTCCATCTGTAAGCATTGTTTACTTATTTTGTCATACATAAATATACACACATTCAATTTATCTTTTTTATTTGTATAATTATATTAGTAAAGTTTCAAGGTTTAAGTAATTTTAGGGTTTAAATAGAGAGATTTTGGGGGAAGGAAAGTGATAAATGTCGTCGTCGTCGTCGTCGAGGATATGCATGAATGGAATGTGTGGGAGAACGACGTCGTCTGATCAATGGAAAAGAGGTTGGCCCATGAAAGTCGGTGGCTTTGCTACTCTTTGCTTCATTTGTGGGTATGTTTCTTTGTTTCTTTTACTTTTAGGATAGGATGGTTAATACGAAAAAAATACAGTAAAAATAATGGGGCTTTATCATACTTTTTATGGAACATTTATTTTTACGTAAAATATTTTTTGGATTTTGCTAAACATAGGCATAAGGGCTATGCTTAACATACAGTAAAATATTGTACATAAATATATCTGGTACTTATTATGATGAATTGTCATTTACAGCATTTTATTGCGAGTTAACCATATTCTTAGGGCTATAATTAGCAAAGTTAATGTTACGGTTGGCAAAATCCTTATTATTTTTTTTCGGGTAAAAGAGATTAATTAATGATGTTTTCTAATTTTACTCTTCATCTTCTCACAAGTTCACCTTGTAATTGATGGGCATATGATTTAAAACTATGTATTCTAGAACTTCGGTACATTCATTCTAATTTAAGTTCCTCTATTTATGTTTGTTCACAACATTAAGGTTTTAAGGTTTTAATTTAAGGAACTCTCCCTCAAAATTAACGTTGGGAAAAGGTGAAAAACCTTGTTTTGACAATCAAACCTATGTAGAGTACCTTAATTAGTGGTCAGGCGTACTAATGTCCTCACAAGAGGTCCATGTTCGAACTTCCCTAGGTAAACATTTTGGGTGGCCGGGTTCAGAAACGGTCATGGGGATATTATGCTGGTTAGGACTCGTACATCTGAGTCAAAGACTCCCCTTCATCGGGTACCTAAATACGGAAAACTCCTCCGTTTAAATACAGTACCTTTTATGCCATTTACCTGTAATTAATTAACTATATGTAGTTATGTAATTATGTACATGTATTAATTTAAGGTGGGTGTTTGGCTAAGCTTATTTGAGGTGCTTATCTTCATATGCTCATAGCCTCTGTCTAAAGGTTCCCCTTTGCTTATCTTTTCTTGGTTTGATCTGCAAACGCACCATTATTCTTGAAACAATGCATAAAAGAGTCGTTATGTAACAAAAGACGCCATATAGGATGGTTGTTTTTGCATTAGTGTTTTCATGACATGTTCATATCATTTTTGCACCTCACTCACATATAACATCAGAGGTGAAAAGTTATGTCGCTCGGACTGGTTGGGTAAGTGGTCAAAGCATATAAGTTTTTGGCGCGTTAGGGTTGAATCGGATCAACTTTTACAAATCAATGAAATATAGGTCAAAAGTTCGTATGCCGATTTTGGAAGTGGAGTGCATTAAGAGTACAGTTTGGGAGACCTTTGACCCATTAGTTCTTTATAGTAGTGGCATTCGTGTCTGAATATTTAGTTTTGCAGAATGTGTCACCTTGCTTTTTTCTCTGAAGAAGTTATTCCTGTGCTGTTAGTCTTTCTTAATTATCATTTTGTTTCTTTTTTTGTTGTGGATTTTAATTTGCTTTGATATGATCTTTGAGGATTGCAGAACTGAATATGATAATGTGCATTACTGTGAAAGATTCCACCTGAATGAATCGGGTTGGAGAGAATGTCGATTTTGTGAGAAGGTAATTTTGGATCCTATGATTTCTTATACTCTCTACATTACCAGAGCTGATGAGATGGGTGGGTTGGGTAACGGGTCAAATCGGGTTCGTGTTGAAACGGGCCGGACCGGGTTTACTCACAAACACTTTTCTCTTCATATCTAATTTTTTAAATAAATAATCAATGCGTTAATTATGATGTAAGAAACTATCTAAATCTTTTGTTAAAAAGCGTTTTAGAAGGCTGTATGCATAGTAGCAGCCTTTTGGCTACTAATCTACTATCAATATGTTTGATTCGTTCCCCTTTTGGCTACTATCAATATCTTTTGTTAAAAAACATTCTCCTCTTCTGAAATAAAACACAATTCAAATCAAAATATTTATGAGTTAATGGGTCGAATTTGCCACGTTTACTAAACACCGACTTCCATTCTGCTCACCAAGTTTCATTGAGTTCGCCATTGCAGCCTGTTCATTGTGGATGCATTGTTTCAAAATATCTTTATGAATGCCTTGATTCTGGTGGGATATCATGTATGAAGTGCATAAGAACTAAGCGAACCCAATCATTTACACAGGTACTTTTTTTAGCAAGTTAAAATGTCAAGCATTCTACTTTTTACATTCTACTTTTAGCAAGTTAAAATGTTCCTTGCCTTTGTTGCAAGGAGACGGATGTTTGATACATGGGTATGGTGGGAATATAACTCGATAAAAGGGGTAATTGCATAAAGAAGCAATCAACTGGGGTCCCGTTTCTATTTTGTTTTTATTTATAGAACCCCTCAAACTTTTAAAAGCTATTGATTTAAGTGTACTAGGTCAAAATGCTGATGGGGCGGTTTTGAGTTATATTGACGTGGTGAGTGCTAACAACAAATGACCGACTACCTGTACGAGTTACCTTACATCAATTGTTTTCTAAAAGTTTGAATTATGAGTGAAACATAGATGGTTAATCTTGAAATAGAAAGTGTACTTGATTTGGTTAACTTATATGCAATTTACCCATGATAGAAATCAGTTATTTAATGATTGATATTGTTAAGCATGTGAGTTAGATATATTGTAAAACCAAGTGTTGTCATGTTTTTGCTTTGTGTCTTATGGTCTAATCTATCACAAAAATAAGTTGTGTCTTCTCATTCTTTCTCATCCATAAAAAATGATTATATTTTAGTCCTTAGAATTTGATTTTAGTCTTTTTCCAAATTGTGAATTTTCTATTTTTTCAGTAATAGAAAGATTAAAATCTTCTATTGCTTATCCTGATTAAAGATCATGAGAGTTTTTATTTGGTTGATGGTGCTTGCTATGCCTTTATTGGTAACCACTTTTTGGTGGAAATGAATTTCTAATCTTAACTGTACAAATTTATGCAAATCTTGCAGCCACATGTTAGCAAGATTCCCAATGGCTTCACTCGGTTTTCTGGCAATTGGTGTCCCTCTGCTTGTACCAACCAAATCAATGATGCCACACCATCTAAGCAATATCAACATGCATCTTCAACTTCTTCTGGAGTTGGGAACCGTTGCCCTTCTGATAAAGTTATTGTCTCAAGCTTAAAAAACTTGTTACCTCTACCTACAATCTTTCCAGACCGATTACCTTTACCCACTTTACCAGATAATAAAAAACCAAATTTAGGATCCAACTCTGTTTATCAACAATCTATGAGCTTTTCTGCACTCCCTACTTCTAATGAGGTTGCAGAGGAAAGAGTTCAAGAAAATGTCCCTTCAATTAAGCAAGAGCAACGACCACTCCAGATAGATCCAAAGTCACTGAATTCAGGAATTAGCATGAAGTCACAAGCAAACAAAGGAAGGGGGTCAGGTAACCGAGTTGCCAAACCACGTGGTGAAGGACGAGGCGGTAATCAGTTACTTCCAAGATACGTGCCGAAGATCACTGAACAAGAACTGTTGCAAATATATGGAGAGTATCCTTCACTATATAATTTATATATTTTTGCACACACTTTAGAGGTAACAGAACTGGCAAAGTTTTTGGATCTTAATGGGTCGAGTTGGCAGGTTGGCTAATGGGTAATCTTTTCTATGGGGCCAAAATTAGGTTAATCATCTAAACTTTTTTTTCTCCTTCTTAAACTTCAAAATGGGCCAAAGTTTCGCGCCTCTAACACATGCACATATAAATGTCGTTTTTTTAGATGCTCAATGCTGAAATAATAAAATGAGTTGTGATTTGTAAATCATCAATACTGTTTGAAAACCAAACTATTATACATGTTAGAATATGTGCAATCACCCATTTTGCCACTCAGAATACATATACCACTGTTGCAAAAAAACTGAGCATAAATGCCCATGCGTGTATCTTAACATCTTCTAGCTTAAGCTCAAGTTGTACCATCACTCCACTATTTGAGAAGGTTCTGTCTGCAAGTGATGCTAGTCGAATTGGTCGCTTGGTCCTGCCAAAAGCATGTGCTGAAGTGGGTTGACTTTCTTCTTCTTCTTTGACTTATTTCTATCTTTTTTTACCTACAATATTATATATATATATATATATATATATATAACACAAGGATAGTTATAAGACACCCCACATGCATCTTTACAAGGTGTAGATACCTATTCTTTCATGTGGGATTATAATTAGATTAAAACAAACTAATAATATGATACTATATTGGGACTTAGTTTTTCTTGTTGCATGCTTTAATTCTTGATAAACAAATATTGGTGCAGGCGTATTTTCCGGCTATTGATCAATCAGAAGGTGTACCGGTAAAGATCACGGATACAAATGGGAAAGAATGGACATTTCAATTCAGATATTGGCTCAATAATAACAGCCGAATGTATGTTCTAGAGGGTGTAAGTCCTTGCATACGAAATTTGAAATTGCAAGCTGGAGACACAGGTATCCTTTCATGATTCTTTTGTGGTATCCGTGGGCAATAGGCGACTTTGCTATCTTTATGCGAGTCTTTATGGTCGTGTCAAATGGGTTGTGTAACAGGTCAGAACGGGTATACTATTTGATGGATTTAGATTTTAGAATGTTTTAAATGCTTAGTTTGTCAAATAGGATTGTAAATTTATATTATTTCATGAATAACTTTTTTTTGGGTAAAGGGTTGTTTTACCCAGATGATTTTATATATAAACAACAATAATGTACAGGTGATATGGTTAAGTACCACATCAACTAGTAAACGTACATGCATCAAGCAACAACCATGAACTCAAAATAGGTGACAACTGACAAGCCACCTCGCAACCAATACCCTATCTAGACTCTAAACATGAGACAGTATTATGATTTAGAAGGTTTTGATGCATTAAAAGTGCACTTCAGGAAACTTTTAACCTATTTGACCCATTATAGAAAAAACTAAATCCTGATCGACCCATTCATAAGTAAATGGGTCAAAATGGACACCTTTAGCAAATATAGATCTTATTCTGGATTTCTGGTACAGTTAAACAGTTTGATCATATATAAACTGTAAAAAGTGGTCAATAACTTACCTTGTACTTCAATGTTTTGCTTCGTATTTTTCATTGTATCAATTTTCTGCAGTGATATTTAGTCGGTTAGATCCAGAAGACAGACTTGTAATGGTTTGTCAAAAGGCTCCAATTTCTGAGGATGCAACTGCTCTTCCTAATACTGTTTATGGTGGAGATCTTATATGCACGGGAAATGGGAACTCCACATCAGTATGTTCTCGTTGACTTTTGTTTCTTATTAGAATTTTGTGTATATCTGTTTATAATTTTGTTATTTTATTTCACTTTTGCTTATTGGGCTTACCTTTTTTGGCAAAGAATGTGGAGCATGACGGCACAAATAACTTTGTATCAGTACAGCAATCGGTAATTCAAGAAGAAAAGAAGACGCGTAATATAGGGTCTAAAAGCAAAAGGCTGCACATGCATTGTGAAGATGCCATGGAGATTAAATTTACATGGGAAGAAGCACAAGAATTCTTCAGGCCACCACCTTTTAAGCCAACTGTTGTTGTGATAGATAATTGTGAATTGGAAGAATATGATGTAAGCATTTGACATGAAGTTCTATTCTTAAGCGATTTTAGACTTTGCAGTAGTTTAATTAGAGGTGGCAAAATGGATGAATCAGGATGGTAGAGTAACGGGTCGAAACAGGTAACTCTTTTGTACGGGTTGGGTTGGGTTAAGCAGAAACACTTAGTGTCCAAATCTGTTTTATAAACAAGTATAGTCCGATAAATATCATTGATAAAACTATATTATCACAACGATCATCTGATTTTATGTTTTATTAAGAAAAAATATTATGTTTTATTAACTTTATGTTTACCGAGGGTAACCCTCTTCCAACCCCCCCCCCCCCCCCCCCCCCTCCTCTTTTTTTTTTAAATTAGAAGGTTGTAAGCATTAAAAAACAGCTGGGTGGATTTTGAGCTGTCCAACCATTTTGATAATCTTTCTTAGGTAAGTTTTTTAGATTTAATCCAATTGACCCACTAAGTATAAAACGTAACCCAAATCTATCCGTTCTTAAGTAAAAAGGTCAAGAGTGCCACCTTTACATTTTATATTTCTACCTTAGGTTAATTGTGTGTGGTTTCATTCAGGAATCACCTGTCTTTGGCAAGAAGACCGTATTCACGACGAATGCATCAAGGTAAGAATCCTTTTAAGTTTGTTTATATATATATATATTTTGAGCGGTTAACACTCTCAACAGGCACCGCATTAATTTAGTTGGTCGTCAGCCAAATGGCATGCACTGACTTGCTACACAAACTGGTCATTGCTACTTGCTACCAAATTTCTTGCACTGACGGCTGCTTAATTAATTTTTTTCTATAGTTATAAATTTGTAAGAAGAAAAAAGGCACAAATTTTCTCATAAAAAGTGCAGGATTGATTTTTTATAATCAGTCTTTTTAATCTTAAATTTCTCTTTTGAAACTGTTAAATCATATCAAAGCTTCTGCTTCATAGTTTTTTTCTAAAACTCTTCCACTTTAATTGAAGTTAAACATGCCTTTAAGTACGTTGACTCGTCCCAAGAGGTCATATGATCATGTGAAAATACTTCCTGTTAAGTCCACGTTTTACGTTTCCCAATTAGAAGGTTATTTTCTTCCGATCAAATCAGTTTTGTTTTTTTTACAATTAGTTATTTTGAAGGTTACAAGATCACTGGGTTCAGTGTGATAGTTGCTCCAAATGGCGGAAGTTACCTTCTGATGTTCTCATTCCTTCCAAGTGGACTTGCTCTGATAATGTTTCAGATCCAGACAGGTACTTAATTTGTACATCGTTTTTATGTTGTGGGTTTCATTTCCATGTATTCGGGGGTAAATAAAGTTGGACCCATGAAACAGTAATACAATTTGGATAACGGAACCTAGATCTATGAATGTTTTTGTATCAGTCGTTTTGGGTTAATCCTAAAACTTTTTGTCTAAATTTTTGAAGGAGTAATTTTTTCGATGAATTGTACAACTAATATGATTATGTAACTTATATTATTTCATTATAATACTTTGGGAGTTTGGGTGATTTCCAACCCTATTTGACCCTTTCAATGTTTTAATATTTTATTCTACCGGTTTGACCCAATATATATGTAGAAGCGCTACCGGAATCTATCCATTCATATGTAAACGGGTCAAAGTTGCTACCTCACGCACTCACAACAATGCACATGCGTGTTATAAGTTCACGGTCATTATTAGGATTACCATTATACTCGTAAATTATCAGTAGTACAATATTCGTCAAAGAAAGACAGTCTCACTTTTCACTAGAAAAACCCGACACAAAGCGGATAAGGATTGGAAAATTGTCCTCTTAAGTACGTCTTACAAAATTTGGGATTATTTGGAATGTGATACTTTTCTACTGATGAATTGGATAACCTGTACCAGGTGTTCTTGTACGGCCGCTAAGGAAATTGGAGCCGGGCTTTTGGTTCCCCATCAGAGACTTGGCAAGGGTACGATCCCGACTTTGTGTTGACGTAGCTGATGTCAAATTTGAGTATGTCCAATTTAGAGGTGGCAATTTCTGTCCCGTTTAGTTAGAAGTGGTTTGATTTGGTTAACTGATATAACTTGGTTAAAATGAAACAGGTTGAACAGGTCGAAATTAACTAAGTGTTTTTAAATGATTACAATCTCGATATTTTCTTTACTACAAAATTTTTGGATGAATATCAATAATGTAGTTCTTTCACCATATATAATGCATTATTTTTTTTTTAAATGTTTAGGGGAAAATAAAAAATAGCAATGACAGGTCAACCTAACTCACCTGATCCATATTAAAAAGTAACAGGTTTGACCTGAAATTATTGGGGCATGTAACTAAACCCAATTTACATGTCCATTTTGCCACCTATAAGCCCTATATTAGCGAAACATTTGACATGCATCATTCTTTATAGAATCTAAGAAGCGGAAAATTACAGAAGATTCGGTGAGCGGATTACAGAAACTAGAGCCTAACATGGCTATATTAGGAGAGAATGCTAGTGAACCGACCACGAGACACCCCCGCCACCGGCTTGGTTGCACTTGCATCGTCTGTATGCAACCCCCCAGTGGAAAAGGAAAGCACAAACCGAATTGCATTTGTATCGTATGCTCAACAGTTAGGCGTCGTTTCAATACCCTAATGCTACGCAAGAAACAACAAAAATCTGAAAAGGAGAGTGAAGTTGTCCAGAAGTCACTGGTTCAGGCTACCGAGAAGACCCAAGTGGATGACGGGCTTGAAACTGGAACTGGGGCCGAAATGATAACTGAGCGCAATAATAAAGTTCAAGATTTGGATTTGAATTGTGACCCAAAGGATGAAGAGATGATACTCTCCGAAGCTACTAATGCTTTCTAGTATATCCCTGCAGAGAGGCAGAACATGCTTGCTGGGCTTGTAAAGAGACATTGAAGACTGGCATGTGCAGACAAACAAAGTCATTGAAGGAAGTTGATTTTGGTATATAATCATTAATTAGTTTCCCAAACCTTTTTAATGTGTTTGGGTAGTTTCCCATTTTGCCTTAACAGTAGTCGTATATCTAGAGTGTCGATGAAACTAGAATACATCGGGTTTTTTTTTCCTTCTCTTTTTGCTATGTGTAAGGATGCCTACTTATGGCGGAGCCGGAGATGGCCTTTACCATCTATGATCATGTAGATATTTATAAATATATTTGGAGAGAGTTTTTCATGTCTTTGATAAATTCTCTTTTCTGTTACTACTGTGGATTGTACTTTTTGTGGTGGTAGAGGGTTTATCCATAGTTATATTAGCCAAGTTGTTGGAAAGGCACAGTTTGATCTGGCCCCGATCTTGTAACTTTTAGTACGTTTGGTTATGGCGGATTTTGGTCTGTCCTTGCAAACGATTTGGTCAATTTCTTTGTAGTATAGTTGGTTCCAACATGATTTTGGTCATGTTATGTTAAACTTTGAGTTTTACTAGTAGCAATGATGATGGTGTGCAAATGCAATGAGTTCATAACTAAGCTGTACTCTATGGCTATGCATATTATTTTCTGTGTAAATATACATACACTTGTCCTAAGCCTGGTTAGGATCGTTGGATTCAAAAAAGTAAGCCTTGTTAGGATCGTTGGATTCAAAAAAGAATTAAACAAACATCGATCTAAAGCTTATTTTTAAAAACTCGACTATTAAATAATTGACGTCTCTTCGGTCTTCAAGCTAGCAATGCATTACTATGGACTCCTGTGAAGGTTTAAAGCCAGTTTGTTCATAAATAGAGTCTAATGGTATTCAAATGAGTGAATCTTTAATGATAAATCACACAGATTTACACCAAGTATATACTTGCAACTCTGTTTAGCTTTGTGATACTGAAGTAGTATTTTCTTTTGGCTCATCATTTTGGTTTGTATCAAGTACGAGATTGGTTTTTGTTTGGTGTCTTGTTCTTCAAATGAGTTAGTGTTTCCAAGAAAGAAAAAAAAATATAACACGGTCTAAGATTGGACGCTTCTTTTTTTCCGCCACTCGCATAAACGCACTAATGAGGTCATGTCACCACAAGTTTGTCTTCGCATTTAATTATCAGTAAACTTGAGGTATGATTTGTTTAGCTTTTTCGTTTTGGTTTTCCTTGCTTATGTGGATACTGTTATATGGCTTGAGATTGGAAGCTGTATTTATGGGTCACACGGGTAGTAAAAAGGCGGGTTGGAGAGTGAGTCAAAACATATTTGGGTACTAACCGGTGAAATTTCAGGATGAATCGTAACAGTTTGTATTGGATGTTGATCTGCCAACACCATTTTTCTACCTTTTCAGTGACAAAATTACAAGAAATTATCGGTAAACATTGGGAGTCAAAATAATGATTTCTAAATAGATCAATTTAATGGTGAACATTTTTTAATGGAGGTTATGACTGGGTGCTTTAGGTGGCATGGGCTGTTTTGGTAGTTGGTCAAAACTGGTGAAAGTTTAGGACGGGTTAAATTTCAGGCAATTTTATATTATCATTTCCAGAAATAGAAGCAACAAAAAGACAGTTAGACTAGGAGGAGTAAGGCTTTAAATTTGGGGGGCATCTTGCAACACGTAGCAAATGCGTAAGAGGAGAAGAAGTCCCCAAAAATGGTGGAGTAAGGAGGCAAGGGGCGGCAAGTATATATATACTATATATACATACATATATATATATATACACACACAACACTACCACAAACCAAGCGGCAAATATTAGACGGGATGACTTTTTTCTTGGACAAAAACGCCCCTCGGGCTCCTGTGGAGGGGCTGCAACACGCGGCATGGGGCGGAATAGGTGGCAAAGCCGCCTTACTCCGGTTGGTCTTAGAATACATGAGTTTTGCTACACTGGATCAAAAGAGATATGCACTCTAAAAGGAACAAAGCATAAAAACAAATATGGAGAATATATCATTAATTCCAGCAAAAAGCACTCATCTCTACATTCGTCCCACAATACCAAATCATTTTTAGTTTATGTGTTTCTACCATCAGTAAGAAAATGCAGAATGAATCACATGAACAGATACAGTGGAAATTTTATAGAAAAAAGAAAGATTCAAATGTAACCCATGAATAAACAACAAATACTTGGTAGGTATGTATTAGTAAGTTGGATAGTAGTACCCGGCTCCATTAACTGGTGGATATCCATATGGCATCATGGGTGGTTGTCCAAGAGCTATATATCCGCCATTGTTGATTTTGGTCAAACTACCTTGACCTTGCATTCCATCCCTAGCATATTGTTGCCATATTATCTGCTCTTGCACAAGCAATTGTTGTTTTTTCTCCATATCTTCCATTTGGACATAGGAAGGTGGAGGGACACTTAATGAAGCTGCAAATGGGTCGCCCTCAACTGTTTGAGGAGACCCGTCAGGGGCTGGAAGTGCTAATATGGGTGTGGCAGATTTCCCTGGTAATGCCACATTGCTAGCACTAACGCCGGTTTACTGGGACGAGCTAACATGTTGCCTCACAGTTCCTTGGTCATACATTTCATTAAGAAGTAACGGGTCAAGGCCACCTGTGACAATCGTCTCAAGTCTTGTCATATCTTTTGTTCGTACGTTTGTCAATTAAACTTGAACCGTATTTTATGTTCTTTCTAGACTTGTTCAGTACTTATTCTTTAAGAACATTGACCCAAACATAGACAAGTTCATTATTGTGTTCATTGACGAGATTCTAGTAAGACATGGCGTACTTAATTCTATCATTTTGATAAAGACCTTTGTTCTACGTCCTATCTATGCTCAAGACTAATAATCTGTGACTTGTCGTTCATTATAAGTATTTGATATAATACTTATGCTCGTTCCCATACTCGTGCTGTAATTCGTTCTTGTCCTATGGTCAGGTGAGTTCACTGCCCCTTTTCTGTCTTTAACAGTTTTATGGCGGGGCTGAAAAGTATGAAAAACTATTTTATTATAAATAGTAAATGTACCTAAAAGACTTGTTGTTCTAAAGACTTTTTGTTCTCAAGACTTTTGTTCTAAAAAGACTTATGTTCAGACGTTCAAAAGACTTATGTTCAGACGTTCAAAAGACTTATGTTCAGACGTTCAAAAGACTTATTTTCAGACGTTCATAGAACTTATTTTAAGATGTTATAATGACT
>JAOXNX010000035.1:4530225-4563696 GCA_028566075.1 Solidago caesia
TTATGGCATTCGGTTGTTTGGCATGCAAGGTGTATCCCTAAACACGCCATTCATTTATGGTTGGTCGTGAAACAGAAATTGAAGACTCAGGATAAGCTTTGCAGCTGGGATATTGTTCATTCATCCACTGCCATGGTTTGCGCCTTTTGTGGTGTACAACCAGACTCACATTATCACTTGTTTTTTGACTGTGCGTATTCAACACAGGTTTGGATTGAAACGTGTAAGGCTGCTGGTGTTAACATAAGTGTCTCGGATTGGGAGACAGTCATGGATATTGTTGTCCCGATGTCTAAAATGAAACATATTGACAGTGTTATTACCAGATTAGTTCTTGCTGCAACGGTGTATTTTATTTGGCAAGAGAGGAATAGGCGATTGTTTCAACAGCAAAACCGCTCTGCTTCTCAATTGATTAGTGCTATTTTGGATACGGTTCGATTAAAGCTACTGTCGTTCAAGTTCAAGAAGAACATGAGAGTTAATCGCATCTTGGGAGTTTGGAAGTTACCTGCGTCTTTGATAGTTGGCGAGAGTTAGAATTTATTTTTTGATAGTCGACTTGTTTAGTCGATTTTTATTTGGTTGTTGTTTTAACATTGGTTTGGTGATTCATGTGAGTGGCGTGTCACTCTACATGGGTTTTGGTGTTGCATTTGCATTTGTTTGTAAAAGCCATATTGACATTCAGTCAGTATGCCTGATCTGATTATTTAGTATATATAAAGCTAACAGGGGTGACGGCCTTTTACCGAAAAATAGTGTTGACTTGTTCAAGTATCTTTTCAGGTTGCTCTAAAGGATGTTAGACTGGACTTAGAGACAGAAGACTTTAGCTGGACTTAAGGATTTGCTGCTGCATTGTAGTTGATAGACTCGGGCACGATGCCTCGGCTTTTATCCCGATATTGGGATCCATTTTGTTTTGTATTCAAATTATTGTATGACAATTTGGGTTTAATATATGTGTTCATATAGTTCCTCTGTATAATTCCACTGCGCATTTTTCTTAATGTTGCATCTCGCGTTTCCGCCTCCGGCGGGGTGTTACACACACCCAAGAACTACCCCCTCCATATCATACCTTCATCCTCACCTCATCCCCAATAAAAAAAATATTAAACATACACACACATACATATAAAAATACACTCCCCTCTTTCGTTCTTCCCCTTCGAAATTTAAACGGGCCATGACGACGAGCAGCCACGACAAAGTGGTGCCTATGGCATCGTCCTCGACGAGCTCAACGACACACTCATGACGGGACCATAGGATCCGACCTTATAATCATTCATAGCCATTGACTAATCTCTTAATAAAATCTTTTTCGTTAAAAAAAAACAACCCTAAAAAGTAAAAACTATCACAAACAAGTCCCCACAATTAATATATGTAAGAATGAATTAACAACGGCCTTAAGACGTTTTTATTTACATTTTTTTTTGGAAAGATAATCCTAAAATCTATATAGCATGTCTACTTCGTTTAGATTCGGACTTTACTATTCAACCTCCACACAACACTAACCCCTCACTCACACTAATCTACACACGCTAACACAAACTCATTTTCACCCACACTCATCCATAAACACACACAATGTCATCTTATGTTCCTCCACACCTCCGCAAATCATCAGCCGCCGCCACCGCCACCGCCACCACCACCACAACCACCACCGCCACGTCAGCAACCCTAGAAAATCACAAACCGAACTCAAATTCCATCAACAATGCGTTTTCCAATGCAGCTTCGCCGCGCCGGAACTCTACGAACAACCACAGCCAACCGTCGCGAGCTTTAGCTGTACCTAACGTAGTTTTTCCTCAATGGAAGCCTTCCGAACGCGTTCTTCGCCTTAAACCTGAGCAGGTTTCCTTTTACGACGTCGTTTCTTATTTTAATTAGATTTTTAATATCTCATTCTATTAATTAGTTTGAAGCTTATTGAGCTATTTTACAGAATTATAACATTCTCATGTTGTGTGTGTGTATATATATGTGTGTGTATATGTACATATATATTTATGTTTATTTAAGTTCAGAATAAAACATAATAAAACATGAGCAGGTTACTGCTATGGTGTTGTTTTGGTTAATTTAATATCGATCTAAATCTGTTAGTTGAAGCTTATTGAGTAATTTGCAAAATGATAATATTCTCATGATATGTAGATAGATATAGATTTATTAGGTTTTGTTATACGTAAATATATGATAAAACTAATAAAGTTAGGGAAGCAGTTTGAGGTACTGCCGTTTGAGCTGATATTGCAGAATTGTAGTATTCTCATCGATTGTGCGAATTTAGTAGGTTTTATTATATTTATACAGCTATAACTTTTTTGAGACATATATATGATGATACTAGTATTGAATGCACTATAAGTGCCTA
Source organism: Solidago caesia (assembly GCA_028566075.1). Lineage (NCBI taxonomy): Eukaryota > Viridiplantae > Streptophyta > Magnoliopsida > Asterales > Asteraceae > Solidago > Solidago caesia. Next base: position 4,532,624 of record JAOXNX010000035.1, read on the forward strand.
TCAAATTAAGATATAGAAATTCCGATGTCATCTTCGATTAGATTAGATGTATTACAGATTGATTATTAGGTTTTGTTGTAATAGAACTGATGAAGCTAGGGATGCATTTCAAGGTCCAGCTGTTTGAGTTAACTCGTGAAATCCTAACGTGTTAATTTGATGTACAAATTTTCTAGGTTTTAAGTTTTTAAAAACATATATATGATGATAATTGATAACTAGTTTGAAATATGTTAGAAATGTCAAATGCCTTTGATTAGAAGATGTATCTGTGATTTGGGTACATATTTGTTAGATTTTGTTAAACATGGCTTTAATATAGAACTTATGAAGTTAGAAGTTAGGGACACATTTTGAGGTTCAGCCTTTTGGTATAGCTCATGAAATCTTAACATTGTCATCAATTGGACAATTTTATTTGGTTTTATTATATATATATATATATATATATAACTTTTTCAATAGATATGAGTATGAATTAAATAAAAGTGCCTATCAGTTTGAGATTTAGGATCTCTAGTACTGGCTTTCGTTAGAATGGATGCATATGTGATTTTGGTACATCGAGGTACAATGAGATAGGATATAGGCTAGTACACAATATGATCTCAGACATCTAATATTATGCTTTTCGAGTTAGGATAGGAATTCTATATGCTCATACAAAAGGGGTTAACGTGTGCCTGAGTGAGTGTACATGAGTATTAATTATTGAGAACTGAATATTACTGCATGTTCATACAAACATGTCATGTCACTTTGTTTGCAGTTTGCAGAGAGGCTTTTTGCTATTAGAGAATTGAGGCAACTTGGTTATGCTTTTAAGTTACTTAAAGGAGATGAAAAACTCAATTGTTGAGTGGTCTATTGTTTATAGGAAAAGTCTACTTATTATGCACAGCTTGTGACATGATTTTCTTAATTTATAACATTAATAAAGAAAGTCATTTATAATGTGGTTGCCGTGGTAGCTTTGTTTGGGGTGTGGACCTCCTTATGGTAGTTAACTCAGATCTAAACAGCTAACTATTTCATTTACATTGGATGAACACAGGAGTGTTCGGTACTGTCTCGACTTTATGAATACTTTTCACGATAAAGTATGACCTATTAAAAGTTGATTAATTGGCTGTTATGATTTTGTCTCAGTTTTTAACTATTTTTATAGGAATAGTATTCATTTTGTTAAAAGATGGTATGTTTGTTTTTATAAGTTGATTGACTTGATTCCACAATCTGCAGATAGAAGAGGTCAGATTACGACTCAATGTTGATGTTACTGTCACTCCCGACTCTCCTTCTGCACCTGCACCAATCGAATCTTTTACAGACATGGTAAGCAAATTTTGTTCTTGATATTTGTATTCTATTACATGTTGATATGCTATTCCATTAATCTTTACTAACTGATGTAATTCTATCTTTTCAACCTGTGTAGTGCCTGGATACAAGCATCATGAAGGATATTGCCATTCATGAATACACCACACCTACTTCTATTCAGGCACAGGCAATGCCTGTTGCTTTAAGTGGAAGGGATCTTTTAGGTTGTGCAGAAACAGGCAGTGGGAAAACTGCCGCTTTCACAATACCCATGATACAGGTACTAGTTCACTGAAGTTGTGCTTATAACACTTTCTCCTCCACCCCTATAAAGAAAATAAGCATACTTGTATTATTGTCTACCATGAACTACCATTCGTATGATGAATTCTATTTTTCCATTTCTTTTTATTTATTTCTTCCATGCAGCATTGTATAGCTCAGCCTTCTGTTCGACGTGGAGATGGCCCGTTAGCACTGGTATTGGCTCCCACCAGAGAGCTTGCACAGCAGATAGAGAAAGAGGTAAGGTAACTCATGTTTGATCTAGTAAGACAATACTTTGCAGTTTTTTTTATAGTTCCATTAACAATCATATGTATTGTAACTCATGTATACTCATTGATCTCATATTCTATGTTTACTTTGAGGTATTGAAGATGGAAAGTAGTCACACTTTTTGTTTTTTGATTTCGTTAAAGATCTATCTTAGTTTATTGCTTATATTGTACGCATACATTTGATTGTAGAATAGCTCTGAGTCATTTTCTATATATTAGCATGTACCCGTGCAATGCGGCAAAACCAAACATTTCTTGGTCGGCAATGATTGGCGGTTGTCGTGATTTGTCTCGTTTCACTTCACTACTCGTTTTTTTTCTTCTTCTAGGATCATGGTTGTGTAAAATCAATTATATAGATATAGATATATGTTAAATTTTTAACTTTATAAAAATGCTTTTGACTTTAGTTGGAATGGTCACAATATCATTCCATGGTAAATGGAAACCTGCTCTTGAGGTATGGTACATGCCAATAGCGATCTACATGTTTATTTTGTTGAGAATTGAAACTCTTAGGTGATACCTGATTTATTCAAGTGCTTGTTATGGTGAAAAAAGTTAATTGACGTGTTGTGATATAAGTCGTTGAAGGTCATTTTGGTTGTATACTTGTAGGCTAATGTTGATTCTCTACACATATACTAGCTTTATTTATATTAACCACGAATAGTTACAACTGATATCCACATCATATATATTGTATTACCAACTTGCATATGCAGAGTTAACTCTTTCTGTTAAATGAAGTTATTTAATGTAGTTTAGTTTGATCATACTGTATACATATCCTTTGTATGAGGTTTACATGTTTTATGGGATTGTTACAGGTGAAGGCCTTCAGTCAATCATTAGAGTCTTTTAGAACTGCGATTGTTGTGGGTGGAACAAACATCTCTGACCAGGTGAATAACATTGATTTGGAGTATATATTCTGTTATCTGAAGTATGCTGTATAATGTTGGTGCTGTCAGCATCATTATACATCACAGACTGTAGTAGTAGTAATGAAAATTCTGGATGTTTTGGCAATTGGTCAATTAGTCAGTGGTGACTTTCTTACCACTTTACAAGATACTTTCTCGTGCTCCTCCTGGACTTCAGATATATCACAAGTTTATTTATTGTAATTTGTTTGTGGATACCTAACAGAGGTCTGAGCTTCGGGCAGGAGTAGAGATTGTGGTTGCTACTCCTGGAAGATTTATTGATCATTTACAACAAGGAAACACGTCTCTCACACGGATTTCGTATGTTGTTCTGGACGAAGCAGATAGAATGCTTGATATGGGTTTTGAACCTCAAATAAGAGAGGTAAGTTTTCATACAGCTATTTATGTTTTATTTTTATTGTCTTTTAAAGTAAGTTTTCTAGGATCTTTATTATGTGTGTAGGGCAATGCACTTTTACAATATGCGGTAATAAACTTGAATTTGTTATGGCTAAAGTTTACTGAAGGTGAAAAAGATGTTCCAGGAAAAACTGAATTGACTGCTGCAATTACAGCTACATTATTAAAAATCCAATCTTATGTAGCTAAATTTGAATCTGGCGGTGTTTTCTGTGGGTTTTGTTAAGCCAGCTTGCTATTAGATTATTTTTTTTTGTTTTTCTCATATTATTGGAACATGCTTTGGCTTTTATGGTTTAATGATCCTGTCTAAAAGTTTGCAATTTCCTAGTACATGAGCATTTATTCTTGCCTAAACTAGATTACACTGTGTATACGAGGTTTATTTTACTCCAAGAATGTAACACACAGGCCATTCTCAGGATTCCTATTGTAGTAAATAGCTAAAATGATGTACGACTTACCTAGGTATTCATACATTCATATAGGCTGGTAATTGATCGGCAACAAAAGAAAATTAATTTGTTTGCTTATATTTTTGTTTAGGTAATGCATAATCTTCCAGAAAAACATCAAACGCTGTTGTTCAGCGCGACTATGCCAGTAGAGATTGAAGCACTAGCACAGGTTCATCTGATTTCATTTTCTTTTGTTTTTGTCATTCTGAGCTTTAATCTTTTAATCATGATAGGAATGCATTTTACACTTTGACACAAATCGTCTGCACAATGAAATTCGCAACTGTTGCTTGATAGCTACGTTTGAGTTACAAAACAATCGATCTTCATGTAATGAGATATGAACTTCACTAACTAATCACTGCTAGTGGACATATTATATGTTGACTGGATCAATTCCATGACTACCACAGTCATAGGTTTACTTATGAGATCCTATTGAAAGTGTTATTTTTTGTTCTCTCATCTAAACTTCCTTTATATTATATGAACTTCAGGAATATTTGACAAATCCAGTACAAGTCAAGGTTGGAAAAGTTAGCAGCCCAACAGAGAATGTATCTCAAACGTTGGAGAAAATTACTGAAAATGAAAAGGTAATCCAATTTTGATGGCGTAACCAAATTTCATTAATTCATGCTATTGATATCAAACTGAATTAGTACATATTTGCTAAAAGAGTACCTTTGAAAATTCTAAGAGCAAATGTTTAGCAGAAACCCTGCACATGGTATGTCAGGATATGCGAAGGTTTGCTCCTTGTTCCTTTTCAAAGCAATGTTATCTATTTGATGTCTTGGGTGATGCTTGAGGTTTAGTGAGCATTATGTCTTTTGTTATCTCTATGTCACATGCATGATGTATTGAATAAATTTTGTGTTTTAGACTTTTATCAAAAAAAAAATTGTTTTTTTTGTTTTGTTTTTTTGTGTTTTAGAACTTCAAATTTGTATGGCTCTACCAACTTTCAGACACTCTAATATCCACAAAGCAGATGTTGTCTTTGGTTCTTTATTACGGAACAACTCTAGAAATAGTAATCTATTTAATATCTTTATAGTCATCTTTGGCACCTAGAGATACCACTACCTCAAAGATTCTCATATTTCAGTTCCAGTTTGATAACTAATATATGTGATTCTTGAATTATGAAGTGGTTTTGGTTATGTTAATTTTCATGTGATTTTAATTTTGCTGCAGATTGATCGACTGCTATCTTTGCTTGTTGAGGAAGCTGCACTGGCTGAGAAATTAGGCCACCCATTTCCTTTAACTATCGTATTTGTGGAACGGAAGGTATTGCAGATTCATGTTTAAATATACTCATATGGTAGTGATGTTACTTCGAGTTCCTTGGTTGAGTTTTCTCTATCCTTCATGTTAATAATTTCATTTACATCTTATTTTTTGTATTTCATTCCTCTCACCACTTCGATCCAACTATGGGCAAAAAAGCGTTCAGGGTAAGCCTGGCCTGATTCATACCCAAAGTTACTCTTTAGGATCCTAGCCCCCTCCCCCCTCCCTTTCCACCTGTCAACCAACTTGCATGTTTTGCTACCTCTCATTTAGATAAAGAGCTGTTAAGTTGTCCTGGAGTGATTGTCACATTCTTTTATTTACAGAATTGCATATTGATGCCAATGGTATATTGCTCCTTTGGTATTAGTTAAGTAACTCTAAAAGCCTGATCATTTATATATGTATTCTGCATGTAGACAAGGTGTGATGAAGTTGCTGAAGCTTTGGTAGCTCAGGGATTAAATGCTGTTGCTCTTCACGGAGGTCGAACTCAGAGTGAAAGAGAGGGTGCCTTGCGTGATTTTAGGCATGGTCCTACTAATATATTGGTATGTCACAGAACACTTGAGCAGCTTTTGTGAAAATGCTTTCATTAAATAAGTTACGATTTTTGTAAAGATTTACCAAAGGTGGAAATGGGTGGGTTGGGTAAGGGGTCAAAAAGGTTAGTTTTTTGTATGGTTCGGGTTGGCTTGAAATGCTTTCTTTCCATAAGGTTTATGTATAGTTAGTGTGCCAAATTGATTTCAAAAAGTTATATTATTTCAATTTTTTTTTACAAATAAGTAAAATATTTATGTTTTAAAAAGATACTTTTGGGCAGGTTTTGACCATTTAGGCCCATTTGGTTGTATCCTCTTCAAACTATTTGTTGTTTTTACCTGTTAGAGATAAAACATAACCCAGGAAATTACGTCTTGTATTGGTAAAATATTTGTGCTTGTAACTTCCCTTGGTTTGGCACTATTAAGAACACAATTAGTTTTTCAAACCAGTCTGTGCTCCTCCCTACAAACTTTCAATTATATGTAGATATCTTTTTATTATTTTATCTTTTTTGCATTGTGGTTGCTACAATATCATATAGTGAGTTGACGGTTCTACTCAATCCTGTATCTTCCATTTTGTATTATTGGCAGGTTGCTACAGATGTTGCATCTCGGGGTCTGGATGTTACAGGAGTTGCTCATGTAGTTAATCTGGACCTTCCAAAGGTATATCTTACTATAAAGCTTGAGATGTAAATTAAGTCTTTTACTGAAGTGTTTGGATGTGTGTTTTGGAAGTGGTTGATGGGATAATGAATAATCGAATAATCAGTTAATCAGCTGTAATGACACAGACTGCAAAAGATTTTGTTTGGATGTGCTTTTTCTTCTTGAAGCTGTGATAGTCATATAATCCTTTGTTTGAGTTTAGACATTTGTGAGGAAGTAAAAGTTCAATTATTAAAGCTGATCCTTGCTACTTGAAGTCACATTAAGTAGATTATTAGTTCCAAAACACAAATTCACGCATGACACTCTTTTAATGATGTTGAATTACGGAACACTGGCATATCTGTGTGTTTTAGATACATCTTTTTACAGTCGATAATATTAAAACGATCCGTACTTGGTATCTGATTTTGTTGACTTAATCTCAGACAATGGAGGACTACGTTCACCGAATTGGAAGGACAGGTCGTGCAGGATCAACAGGCCGAGCTACTTCATTTTATACAGACCGTGATATGGTGTCCCTTTTCTTAACCTTTCCCTTCCTTTATATTTACTTACTCCCCCTGACCCATGTAAACTGCAACATCTGACCCGACAAAAACCTCTAAGTCAAATTGTTCGACTACTAAACAAAAAGAAATGCATGATTACGTTAAATGATATTGTTATTATCGATCATAAGTGATGTCAAATTGTTCAACCCATTGACATATGGATGGGTAGATGCGGGCCATAAAATCGTTTATTTGACTTGAATTAAGTACGTAATCTTCCCATTTTGCCACTTCTAGTAAATGAATGAGAATAGAAGCCTGTAGTTTGCCTGTAGTTTTTACTTATATGATAACATTTGCTCATACCACTCTGCATAATTCTCTTTCCAGTCATTTGCTGTTACTAATTGTTTTTTTGTTTCAAATTTTATTTCTCTTTCAGTTCCTAGTATCTCAAATAAGAAAAGCAATGGCAGATGTTCAATCTGGGAACACCGTGGCTTTTGCCACCGGCAAGGTAATCTTTTCATCTGATCAGTCATTACAGATATTAGTAGCTTCGACCCTGTTACCTATAAATGGGTCAGGTTTAGCTAAGAAGGAAACATATGAAAAGTCGCCCAAATGTATTTGTATGCTTATAACTTCCTCAATCGCTTATTATGATAAGATATGGTTTTTGTAATTATATTTAGCACATCAATTATTTGCAGAAGTAAAAATTTAGATAAAAAGTGTTTACATGCCGACCCAACCCAACCCACTTGTTTTGACCCATCAGGCCATCACCAAACCCACCCATTTTTCCAGCTGTAGTATTGCATAGTTTTATGCATGCAGTTGCATATGTTTTCTGTTCCCGTAAAACGTTATAATACATAACATGATCTTCTATGTTCAAAAGTTCTTCCAACTTTTTTAGTTGCATGATCTTAAGGTCACTATAAAGTATAGATTGTAAAATTTAGAGTTGCCGATTTTGGCCGGTTATATACAAATGACCAAAATGGATCAGATTGGGCTTATGCTTTATGTATAATGGGTCGGGTGTGTCAAACATGTTGAAAGTCATTTGAAATGTGTTTCCTTCTAAATGGTTTTATTCTAAAAAAGTTTGGATTATTACTTAGTTGTAATCATGCTCTTCATACTAATCATAGTTGTAATTATGCTCTTCATACTAATCATAGTTGTAATCATGCTCTTCATACTAATCATATTCAGAACTTAAAAAGAATAATAATCTGAAAATGTTTGTGTGTTGCCCCAATCCAACCTGTTTTGACCTGTTACTCAACCGCTCACTTTGTCACCCCTATGTCGATATCAATACGCACATGTACTATACAGGTTGCTAGGAGGAAGGAGCGGGAAGCAGCCATTGCTCAAAAAGAAGCAATGATTGCCCAATCGAAGCTTTCACCCACATCCATAAATGTAGAAGACAAGTACAAATACATGATCGCCCCTGCAATGATCAAGAAAGAGGGTTCTGCAGATGATGCATGGGACGATTAATACTACAAAAGTCGACTTTCCACGTTCCCAATCCTTCTCCTGTTTAAAGTCCTATCACTAGACTTTAAAAAGAAAAGGAAATCTTTTTTGGCCTCACTATTCAAACGTGACAACAATAAGGTATAGAATCAGAGGTTGGTAGATAGCGTAGGCTGTGTATAATTTGCGTTTTGAACTCCTTTTTTTTAGGGTATGGACATGGTTGAGAGAAAACTTCATATTATTACAAAACCTTCTTTAGTCTTGTCTTGTGTATCGCTGTCCTTGATGCTTTGTCGCTTCCATTTAAGATTATGGAAGTTTGACATTTTTTGCTTTATAAAGGGGGGCCATATTACTATACCTGTAACATTTTTTAGGGGTGTGTGATATTACCAAAATTGGACCTAACTGGAAGTCTGGAATTTTGGAACCAAGAACCAGATTACCTGTTTGGTGCCAAACGGATTCTTAGACCCGTTCTCAAACTTTGGGCTTGTGATTCCAGCCTAATTTTAGTGAAAAAACGCCTTTTCAATAAAGTAAAAAGAGAAGAAAACTGGTTTTGGGCCAGACTGAGTTGGTGTATTTGGAATCAGAAACCGGACTAGGTATGGCGATGGCTGTATGGTTAGGTTTAACTAACTGAAAGACTAGTGGCTACTTTTGTTCTTGAATGTTATTATCTGTCGTAAACCCTTCATTTGTATAGAGGAAGCAGAGTTTTACACGTTTTGATTTTCGTTTCTCCTCCTTTCGTATTCCCTTATCTTACTAGCAAAAGATGGTGGATTGCAGCATGAGGCGAATTAGCCAATAAGCCAACAACTTATAGTGGGTGTCTAATGTTTCACTTAAAGGAGGTGGTAGTCCATGCCTAAAAAGTGGTTTATTTTGATATTAATGGACCCATAATCCCATAATATACTGTAAAAGGTCTTTTATCCCCATGATCTTGTTTAGTTTGCCTGTACTTGATTTGAGGGTGCATAGGTTTTATCTTATCTCATGGGAATTCCAATGGCTATTCTTTTATCGAGTCCATCCGACTTAAAACAATTCTGTAATGTGAAATTTCAAATTTGTATTATTAATCTGTTGAGTACAAACAATCAATTAATTTAAGCAGGAGTCTAAACCTTGATTAGATAGCTCGACAAGTAGCCATTGCTAGATATTATCTACAAAACATACTCTTTTTTTTTTAGAACGGCCTCTACAAAACATACTTAACAACCTAACAAAACAAAGCAGAAATGATTCAAAACTTTTTTCTTTTGAATGGTCAATCACATGAACTTTCAACAAAAATGAGTTTAAGTTGATGTATAATAATTTTTATATGGGAATAACTTATATGCAGCTGCAACACTTATGTTAGATGTTGCTTTACACATTTTAAATGAAAGATATAATATGTATATTTAATAAACTTTAAAACAAATAACGGAAAAAAGACAACAGCAGCACCTATGAGTTATGTACTTATGTTAGGTGCTGCTGGCTGAATACATGTTATTCCTTTTATTATATATATTAATATTAATATATATTTAAAGAGATAACTCAGCTACCAATTTATTATGCAGGAGTTTGTCATGTGATCAAATAATATATCCTTTGAATGAGAAATGGCTGTGTGACATCATTAAACACAAAAATTGTACAACGATTTAAGCGTATATTTGCTGACAGTTCACATAACTTTCTCGGTTTTATTTTCATGTAGAAAGATTCAAACTTCACATATCAGGGTTCAAGATGAAATCTTATAAATTCGAATTTGGCTTGTTTCTAGCTTCACGTTTGCATTAAGACAATAAGACCTGATAAGCTTTTACTCGTCAAAGCTTGAATCGAGTTGAATTGAAGTACTTGAAAAGTTTTCAAGTCTCACAGCCCCAGTCGATCGCATAAAATCAACGAAAAATCAGCACTTAACTACCAAAAACAGGCATACAAGTAGGGTTAAAACAAAGTAATACATAAACTTTGAATATAAAATTGCATAAATTAACGAAAATACTACAGTATGTTAGAAGGCTCCAGGTCGGATTCCATCTTTTTATCATTCCTTGTTTCTTTCTTACACCAAAGATGAGCAAAACTGGAAAAACACATCTGTATAAATGCTTACAAAATAAAGGGATAAATTAAAGATGGTAGCATCACAAAACACAGGCTTCTATCAAGATACATCCAACATTCAGACCTTTACTTACACACTCGGAAAGAAACCAAAAAAACCAAAAGAAAAGAAAACCCGAAAGAACGCCACTAGATGAGTAACTTACAACGATGTGTTTGATATCCATTTCCTACTGGTGTCCCTTAATATGACCCGGGAAATCTCATTTGAACCATTTGATGTCCATTTCTTACGATGCCATGACTGTGTGTCGTTTATTATGACCCATGAAAGCTTGTTTCAGCATTTGATATCCATCTCTATAGTGGTCGAGTGAAAAACATAGTTGTCTTATTACCTCTCGTTTCTCCTCTGCTCCTTCGTCTATCATTTCCTGTTGCCTCTCAACTTGCCTTTTCAATTCTTCACCTCTAGATGTCAACTCCTCTATTGACTTATTTGACTTTTCAATTTTGTCTACCAACTCAACATGTTCTAAATGTAATTGATCTAAATGCTGACTCAAATGGTCGATCTCAGCATCTTTCAAAGACAACTCTCGGTTGAGTTCATCGACTTTCACCTCAAGAAGATTGTTTTCAAACTTTAACTTCTCGATTTCACCTTCCATTTCTAATTTAACAACCTTCATTCTCCTAAGTTCCTCTTCTGAACACTGACAACGCAGATCCCATTCTTTTATTGTATCATCCAAAAGTGCCCGCTCTTTCAATAACTTTGTGACTTGTTCTTGAAGTTGCAGATTCTCTTCAGACAGAGTTTTGTTTGCATTTGATAACGTTTCTCTCATAGCCCGGATTTCTCGATCACGTTCTGATAGATTCTCTTTGTACCTTGTCACCCGTCCCTGCACTTTCATTACTTCTCGTTTTTCTTTATCCAGTTTTGATTTCCAACTTAAGATTTCCTTCTGGGCTGAAACAAGCTTTTCTTGTAGGTGATTATTCGAGGATCCATTGTTCTCAAATTCATTTCTTAATCTCTTCACTTCTTCCTCTGAATCATTAAGCTTTTCTCTTGTTACTTTCAAATCAAATTCAAGGGCCCGGATTTTTCGTTCTTGCTCCATGAATTTTGCTTCCAAACCTTCATCTATGCTAAAAGTTTTCAACTCATCAAGGTCAACATTTTGAGGCACCATTGATTCATACTTTTGGAGTTCAATCTTTAACTTTTCATTTTCAACCCGCAAAGCTTCTTCAGCGTTATCATTCTTCACGAGATTTGCATCTTGCTGCATCAGAAACTTCTGAAGTTCACCTTCCAATTCAGCGATTCTCTTACGCAACCCTCTATGATCACTGTTTGCCGATGTACTCGAGTAGTTATTTACAGACGAATCATCAGATTCCGATTCCGAATCCAAAGTCGATGTCTCGTCTCCTTCTTTTGTTCCTAAATCTGAGCTACTCCCGCCGCTTTTAAGAAAGAAATCAAAACCTGCAGCCCGAGCCCCAGGCCGAGCTCGTGGTTTAGACGACGTTATAACCGTCGGTGGTTCGGAGCCCGCATCAGATATCCCAGACCCTTGAGATTGGAGATCTGATGGGATGTTTTTTCTTAACTCACCAGTGACATTATCATACCGTTCAGCTAACGACCTATACATTCGATAGAACTCTTCAACGTGTGATACGAGTACAGGCCGCTTTTGGTAATACATCTCGGCTTTCTTGGCAAATGAATCTCCGTCTTCTTCTATCAGCTTTAACATTCGTTTTACACTTTGGTCCATTTCTGCAATCAAGAACTCTTTTGTAACTCTATGCTTTGAAATTTTAGCCATTTTAATTCAAAATCTTGTGCAAGTTACATTGATGTTATTTGAAATAAAGGTATATTTAGAGGGACCCAAATTGATTTATAGATCACTAGGAAGTGTGAAGATTTAAAAAGAACTAACTATGACAGCCACTAAGGAACCAAAAGTAGGGACATGTATTATCAACTCCATGAGATTGAAATTACTTTAACTTGCAAAAAGTACTTAATGTAAGTGGTATTTGACTATATATTAGGTGGTAATACCTAGAATTTTATGGTACAAATCATGCTTTTTTTCCTTAAAGAAAATTTAAAATGATATAAACGTTTTTTATTAATTTATTTACAGTTGCGTACTAGAATTGAAAAATAGGAATATGAGGGAGCTTTTATTATTCTTATATCCCAGAAAACATGGCTTGATTGACTTGAAACATTGTTTTAAAACTCAAATCGACATCATTAATTTACTTCTAAAGATGGTGATACTTAAAACATCTACTTCAAGCCTAAAAACTATCCCAGAAATGAGATGATACAATCTAAATGGGACATGTGGTAAAAAAAATTATTTATTAGTCAAAAGATTCGGGAAATGTGAACGCTGGGCTTCTTGAATAGCTAGGAATATCGATTTAAAATACAAATCAATGTACAACAATTATGCTGATTGGCATTTAAATTCTAAGTAACTTCAAAAATAGAAGTGTTCAATTAAAGTTGTACCATACTACCATGTCGTGCATAGGACTCTAATTTGATCAAGCATTGTGACTCACAAAGGACAAGCGTAAATAGGGCATTTACCGAAAAGGATGTACTGTAATCAGGGGTGGACCCAAAGAGTGCATACCCAATTTTTATAACTATAGTGAATTTCCTGCTTAGAAAGCTTCGGTTTGCCACTGTCTACTATCATTAGATGTTCATGGCAGACAAGAGGTTATGTAGAAACATCAGTTTTCATATTTGTAGGTAAAAATGTATCTTACAAGATTTATATAGACACAAGTTTATGGGCTTCCGGGATCTTATACGGGCCATAAATACGTAGTTAATGTTGTAACAAATGTAAAGCGATCATGTTTTGTTGACCAGATTTTAAGTTATATAAAGAGAATGGAAGGTTACTCTGGATCCAATATAGTTGATGTAAAAAGAAACAATAAGACCTAAAGAACGGATAATTCAAGAAGGTGGGTATGCATAATTGAATCTTAGTTGCTTCAATGCTTACCTTCGAGATTTTCTGCCAGCCATTTGGAGTTTTTGGGACTAATGTGGCTATCCCACCACCAGGAATGTTTATTTCTCGATTCCATCCTCCTATAACCTTTATTTGACTTAGCCTGCAAACATAACAAATTCATTCAAACATCATATATCTGCCAAGCAAAAAGATTTCTTCGTAATAACATTAAAACCAGTATGATTACATGGCAATAATCATTTTAAAGCTAAAGAGAAAACAATTTAAACCATGAACTTAACAAGTGAGTCGGCTTACCAGAGATGATGCCATTTTGCTTAGTCCGTTCTAATATGATAACCTGCAATTTAAGAAAATAATCAACACACTAACCCCTCACGATCAGAATCCATAATCCATAAGTATATTGTTCACATGATATCTGAATCCATGTGATTTACAACTATTGGCCATGTTTAGGGACAAAATGGAATTAGGTAATACTAATAACGTTAGTTTATGTATTATAAAATACGAACAAAGAAACAAGAAAGTCTTACAAGCTTAGCAGGTCAAAAGTATTGCCCTTTCACTATATTGATCATATGAATAAGAACTAGGCTTACTTTTAAAAATTAGAAAATACATGTCCAAGAAATATCTATATATATATATATATATTGGTAATATTGGTCAACTTGTATCACTATTAATTGTATTACAAAACAACGATTAGCCTGTCGGTCCGTTCATCAAAGAATATTTATTTGACTCTTAAAAATTTTAAAATCAAAGAAATGACCTTTTCAACTCTAAATTAGCATGGAATATTTTGGAAGACATTGACAGATAGACAAAACTACAACCAGAACAATTAGGTAATAAATTAATATAAAATCCAGCTTTGTTTATTCACTTATTAACTCCATTATGTATAACTTCATTAAAAAAAAACTAGTCCTGGATACAAAATTAATTAAATTTTATTTATTACTATTAGAGGTAAGTCTAATAGAATTTTAAGTTTTTAACAGGAACAAAATCAAAAAAGTTCCAAATAGAAACCAGGATTATTAATACTTATAAATTAGTCCAGCAATGGTAACCTAACGACGGAAGACATGCAACATAAAAAGGAAGGTCGGGAGTTCAAATCCCGTCCTCATGTCCCTTTAATAGTGTCCTGGCATGTTGGTCGTGAGACCGACAGGTACGGAGTGATAATGATTCAGTTATCCATTTTCTATTCGTGGTCTCAGCTAAAAGATTAGTCTTTTATATTTATATATTATATAGTTGAGCTGTCCGTATATCCAAAATCTGGGATCATAAATACAACAAAAATGAAAATAATTTACTTTAAAAGATATATATATATTTTTGTTTTAACGGCAAATTTAAGCTCACATGCCTCTTCATATATTAATATTTTTTAAAAGATTTTAAAAGATACTAGACGCATGCCCGCGCAATGCGGCGACGATAATGGTAGCGGCGGCAGTGTGGTGGTGACAGCGACGGGTGGCGGTGACAGGCAGCGGCAGTGGTGGCGGCGAAAGGCAGCGACGGTGGCGGCGGCTGCGGCGGTGTGGTGAATGTAACAGTAATTGATGTAAAAGAGGGTAGCGTGATTATTTTAAGGGTTGGGGGATCTATGTTGTAAATTATTTCATTAAAGGTATTATAGGTATAGTAGGTAGAAATGTTTAAATTAATGAATAAAGAAGAGGGGTAATATAGTCATTTCTAAGATAAAAAGTTGAAAGGGATTGCTCTTTTATTATATAATAGTATAGATATAGACTATTTAAAAAAAATTAAAAATGCAACTAGATAAGACATACTGTATTCATCAAGTTTGTAGCAGCAGGTCTCATGAAACGTGTCACCCATACACTCAACACTAAACTACACCAACCCATTACTTATAAATGCGTGAAAAACACGCGCTCTGATCCGCGAGTATCTTTTAGAAAATAATTAATATAATTAAAATCCCCCAAAATTCAGGCGGGAGGGTCGTGAGTGAATTAAAAATAATAATAACTGATTAAAACAACGCTAATTCCAGCTACGCGGTTCCCACATTCATAATACCAACGCATTATTTATTTATTTAATTTGCGATCAATTAAACAGCAAATAATATCTTACTTTTAAAACCAAAATAAATAAATAAATTAATTAATTAAAAATACTACAGGCTACAGCACATATTTTTTGATAATAATATTTTTGAAAGAAATGAATTTGGTGAGGCGGCAATGAAAATTTAAATGGATTTGAATTAGAAGGAAGAACCAAAAAGGACAATCTAAGAAAAAGCCAAAAAGGTGAAATAAAATTATATTATATATAATAATTATAATATAATAATAAAACCAAAAAGAGACATAATCATGTGTAAATAATTCCAAAAAGAGAAATATTTTCGAAAAAAAATAATATACATGCATACAGAAGATAAAAAGTAATAAAAATATGTGATTCAGGAAGGAAGCTTCAATTCATAGTAAAAACAAACAAACAATTGAATTAAAGTAAGAAATTCCATAAAATTAACTTAAATTCTAAACACAAATCTGAGAATGATATTAACAATTGAATTTTTTACAAAAATTAAATTAAATAGATACCATTCATCTAGTCAGAACTATATATATATATATATATATACATATGAAAGCAAGCAGCCAATAGGTAGATTAAGTAAGTAAGCAGTAAAAGTAGAAACTGAAATAACAGCTCAATATCTATATCTATATATACCTATATATATACATACATACGAGTAATAAAAAAATCTATATATATATATATATATATATATACCTGGTTGATGATTGCTTGATGATGAAAACAAAAGAATTTATATACTACCTACCTCTTAACTTGTCTATACATACAGATATATATATATATATATAATGAATATAGGTATTACCTGATTGATTAAGAAGAAAGAAGAAGAAGAAATTATTATTATTAATTAAGAAGATATAGACGACGGATAATATGAGATTCCGGCATGATGATAGGAAGGAAGAAAGAAAGAAAGAAAGAGAGAAAGAGGAAAACGGAAAATTAATTAATAAGTTGTTTTTATTACTATTAAAAAGAGACGCGTATGTATGTATGTAATAATAATATGTATGTAATAATAATAAATTAATTAATAAGTTGTTTTTATTTTAAAAGACACAGTATGCCGTTCAAAAAAAAAAACAGTATATATATGTATATTTACATTTTTCACATGCTTCTTTTTTGTCGACTACTTGCACCTTTTTTTCAACCATTCAGTCGATATCTTTTATGTTTGAGATAGAAAATTGTGTTTGAATTGTTTGTAACTTTTTTCAAGAATAATAATAAATTTACAATAAATTATTACTTGTTTTAACCAATTATAATATGTTTATATCTGTATAGATAATAAAAATGTGTTATGGATTTATCATTGTCCTTTTTGCAAGGATATGTGATTGGTGGGATGATGATGCCGGACTTCATCGTTGCCGACTTTGTATAAAAAGGAAAGATTATTTTCATTTAATTTGAATATATGTTTAGAGACAAAATAGTTAATTTATTGTAATTAAAGAATTCAAAATTAATAACACAACCAAATGCATTATAAGATTAGATTTTAATTTCATATATACATATAAAACTGTTAAATTAAAAAAGCAAAACACTTTGAATGGGTTATGTGTAATTGGATCATCTATTAATTGTGCATGTTTATCATTACTCCTTAATATATTAGTTGAAAATGATCGATATCAAATCATTTTGTTGATTTTACAAGTATATAGACGAGTATTGTAAGTTAGCTGGTGTAATTTTGTACATCTATATTCCTTATTTAAAATTCTATCCCCTTGTTGAATGTTACATATTTTGGGATATGCAAATTGTCAAAAGTATTTTTAATGATTAAAATTACAATATCAGTCTCTTATCTTCTAAAATATCTCAACTAACCACTTTACATCAATTACTTTACATCAATTACTTTACATCAATTACCTACACCACCGCCACCGTCGCCGCATTGCGCGGGTAATCTTCTAGTATTTATGAATATTTTGGTTTCTTCATTAATTAAACACACTTATATTCCTTTCGTGCTTCCTTCTCTTGAAACTTAAGTTTAAACCTTCTTGATGAGTTGTAATCAAATGAAAATTAGATAAAAGGTTGAAATATAAGTTTAAACCTCCTTGATGTGACAAATCTTAGTCACATATTTTCCCTATCTTCTTCTTCCTCATTGATTTCTTTACCTAGTTTTTTTAATTTTTAATTTTTTTAATTTTTAAATTTTACTTTTAATAAAACCCATACAAAAAATATATATATAATTTTTTTTTCCCGATGATGATACGGTACGAGTTCCGTCCTTAAGTATATTAATAAGGAGTAGCTAGTGGGGTAATAGGTGGATGATAGGAGATGGAGTAATCTACCTGACGGGCTACGCCTTTTGAATTTAGTTTTTTTTTGGAATGAGTTTTTATTTAAAATAAAATGAAAAAAACAAGGTAAAAAAAAGAAGAAAGGAAAAAAAAGAGGAAAATATGTGGCTGAAATTTGTTTGTTGGTTTCGATTTAGTTATGATTTTCAAATAAACATTTACCCCTCTTTGATATTTTGTTTTTTTTGTTTTTTGTTTTTTGAAATGTATATTTCATTCACATTTCCACTACTCCGTAATTACGGAGTAGAACAATAATACATATATACAAATACAATGAGGATTAGATTACATTAAAGACATTCCAATCCTCCCAAGTAATAACTCCATTTTTCAATCTACTTCTATACCATAAGAACCCTATATTTTGAATATCAAGGAAAACTCTTTCACTACAAAACGTAGTCTTATCAAAAAACTTTTCGTTTCTCGCCTTCCACATGCACCAACATGAGACAAAAATGATGTCTTTGAATACCAAGCTAGCCTTCATTCCCAAACCAACTTTGCTATGCATCTCGACAAGCTCGCGAACAGAAGAGCACGACCAAATTCCAACATTACACCAAGAACCAATTATATTTCAAACCGCCATCGCACAAGAACAGGAACACAGCAGATGATCGATAGTTTCGTCCCGTGATTCGCATAACCCACATAGAGTCGATCCGAAGACACAATTACGAATTTGAAGCGCCTTGTAAGTAGGTACCCGATCCATAACAACCCGCCAAACAAATATGTTACACTTTTTCGTAACCCCGGATGCCCATTTAAAAATAAAACGGTCGCTATAATCCATATTACTCCGGAAAAATTCCTTAACGCTTTTAACCGAGAAGGAATTGTGAGAATCTCCTAGCCAAACCCATCTATCTTCCACTTCGTTAATCCTAACATCATCCAACAAAGCTCGAAAATTGTCCCATTCGTGTAGAACCGCAGAAGAAAAAGACATCGAATACCATAAATGATTACCAATGAATCTTTTAGACTCAACACAAAATCTATCTTTAACCAAGCATTTTTTCTCATTCTCCAAACTGAAAAGTAAAGGAAATGAATCTTTTAAACAAGAATTATTGATCCAAGGATCCAACCAAAAACGAATACGATCACCTTTGCCACACACTCCTTTAAAAAGCCTGTTAAGACAGTTACTCGCCACCTTTGTCTTATCAATTTTTCTGACGATAGCCTTCCAAACACCGGACATTGAAATGTTAACAGGCACCGACTTCCAACCTCTACAAGTTCCATGTATAGCATCGATCACCATTCTCCATAAAGCAGTATTTTCGTTTCTATACCGCCAAGTCCATTTGGAAAGCAAAGCAACATTCGAATCAACCAGTTTACAAATTCCCAATCCACCGTCCTTAATAGGAGAAGCAACTCTATCCCACGACACCCAATTGATTTTCTTAACATCATGCGAACCTCCCCATAAAAATCTTCTAATAATGGATTCAAGAGAATTAATGACCAAACTCGGGACCACAAAAAGCGAAAAATAATACGACGTGAGGCTCTCCAAAACCGCTTTAATTAGTGTTACCCTCCCACCAATGGAAAGAAACCTAGCCTTCCAGCTAGCAAGCCTAGCCTCGAAAATATTGATCAAGAACTCCCAACTCGATACTCGATTCATATTTCCACCTATCCGAAGCCCAAGATAAGAAAAAGGTAATAAAGCCTCCTTGCACTTAAACAACTCGGCAGCACTCTTAACCTCATTGGTGCCGACCCCTACCCCAAACAAATTCGATTTCCCCCGATTAATCTTTGATATGTAGTTATAAGTTAAATCAAAGCATAATTTGCAAATCAAAATATTGGATCGCACTAACCAAGCTTTGTTTTCACGCCAACACATAAAGAGACTTTAAATCAAATGTAACTTACTCGTATTTATAATAAGTCTGTAATATAGGATCTCGTTAACTTTATTTTTAACTTTTTATATACGTAACTAAGTACTTAACTCCCTCTTGAGTTTGTAGATAGTGCCTAACCGGTATTAATAATATACCATTTAGTCAAAGAATAATTAATTTGTTGAGAGTGGAGTCGTTTGGCCGATTTGGTCAGATTAGATATTAAAGTCGCGTTTAGTTGTAAAAAATTTGATCCTTGCTTTATGAATTGGAACCAATGAGTCCTTTGAATTAGTCTAATTATCATTAATGTACGTTTAATAACGTATTAGAAAAATTATGCCGTTTGTTCACAAGTTTCATTGTCCAAAAAGTAAGTATATTTAAATTAATAATGTTTTGCAAGTAATACACGTTTTTTTTATGATACTTGATGAGAGTACAAAAAGGATTGTCAAAGTAATTGAAACTTAACTAAATTAAATTAAATGCACATGGCTTCCTTAAATTTTACAAATTTTAATAATTTAAGCACCCCTTTCAGTTTTTTAGAAAATGAGCTAAAGTAATATAATGAACCAATCAAATGGGGATCGAATAACAACCATGTACTTAATTATAGTATATACATATATACTTTGTTAAGGAAAAAAAAATGAGAACCTTTATATGGTCATATGTCAATCCTCCTTGCAAGCATCGATCGTACTCCAGAGACTAGGGTTTCAACATCAAATATCCAACAAGCAATAGTATCAAATTAAAGATGAGTTTGATTCGAACAACGACAGATGTCAGAAAGATAAAGTATTAAAAATGTGTATGCGATACGTTGAAGTCACTTTAACTGACAAGGTCACACACGAAACATAAATCAATTACATATTGAATGAATGTAAACTTAATCATGTTCGACTCGATATACATTGTATGAGTTGAGGTGGGTTTGGAATATACGATACGTATACTTAAAGAAATTGACGTATTAATATTATTTTCTAATTCATCGAAATATATGTTTTTTCTTTTCAAAAGGATACATGTAACAAATCGTGTTAAACCATCTATGACAAACATCATTAAATTGTCAGACACCGATTGCAAAATTACATCTATCGTATTGCCTAGACATTATTCTAGTATAATCTTATTTGCTTCATTACTTAAAACAAATTTGTTTAAGTTTCAAAATATCTAATCATTCTTACCGACTAAAATATACTAAAATATTCGAAATGAGAATAAAAAATGTGAGATTTGATTTTGCAACATCACGTCTCTATTGATTACAAATGAAGACGTCACTAACGCCATCAATTGAATTTGTCACTCGCTTGATGTTTTTTTTTTTGTTTCCCTTACGCCTTTCGAAAATGGACCAGAAAACCTCATATACCACAAGGACCGATAATCTCCGAAGACTTGTATATATCTCAATCTGGTACAAAAAGTGATAAGGATGTTCCCATGAATTTATAGACCTGCCAATACACACGTGAAGGCTACCAAAACCGTAACCATGGATCGTTCACCAGGTAGCTTTAAAACGTGTATGTATTTTACAGAGGCAAAGCTAATCGAGACTAAAGGGTGTTCGGTCTCTTCTAACCAACATAAATTTTTATGTAAGCTTTCATTTCAAAAGTTATATCAACATAACTTTTTTCAACCGGTTTCGCCCAATCAAACAACTAACTTCTTCAATATCAAATATAGCTTGACATTGTTCGATATAAGGTTCAAATTATTTTAAATATGTTTGACTAAGTTCAACTATAAATTTTTAGCCTTGGGTAACATATTGACAAAATGATCGTTTATGGTTTACTCTTTCACCAAACTTTGCCAATTGTGGGGGGAAAAAAACCCTCAAAGTTTGTACTAAAGCAAAATTAAATTTAATCGAAGAGGTTTTGTTTTACAAAGTATAAAGGGTAAAATTCTATAAAAAGAAATTCTTTTTCCTAAAATTCATAAAGATGGGAACTTATTTTCATTTTTAAAAAAAAGACTGGATTGTTATATATCAGTAAATAAAATTGAATATTCCTAGTGTCCAAGATTACGGGAGGAATTTAAAGGTTTTAGCGTTAGCATCGATGGTGTGAATAAAACAAAAAGATCCATGTTTTATATACCTTTTTTTAAATTCAAGTTCTTGTGATTTTTACTGAATCAATCAAAGAGATCCATGTCTTGTTATTAGGGTTGGAATGTGATGGAGAAGAAAGGGTTGGGAATATGACGAAGAAGAACAACCGTGGCGGAGTAGGAACACGGCGATTTGTTTCGATGAAGAAGCAGTATCGATTGACGTCGGATTTTAATTGGGCGTATGTATATGTGTTCATGTATAATATTAAATTTTAAATGAAAAGGGGAAAGCAAAAAAAAAATGTGAAGAGAATCAGTAGGCAGTCCATGTGGAATCTAAGTCAGCAATATACGTAGGATTTTTAATGACACTGCACACCACCACGTTGAAATTTTAGCAATCTAATCTTTTAAAAAAATGAATTGAAAAGTCTACATATAAAAGACGACGACGTGATCTAATAGTACGATGTTTTGAAAATTTTAGAAGAAACTCTGTTTCGATTCTCATTTAATAAACATCTTGAGATAACCATAAATACTGTTTTGAAAACGATCACCAGAATACCAGTTAGCTTAAAAACATCAAAATCAAAAACTCTGGCATTTTTTACAGCCTGAATATTGATCCCTATTTAGTTTTGTTATAAAATATAGCATGAGTCGCTATAACGCATTTTTGTGTGTTTAGGCTTCTAACTCAAACTCGAATATTTCAATATATTTAAGCCAAATATTCATTCTCTCGAATTATTCAGATAAATCTTTTGGTGGGTTTGTAGCCCCCTTCTGAAGCGAAGGATTATAAGGTGTTTTATAGTTATAAAAAAAAACAAAAACAGGAAGTGTGAATGGGATGCATGCACCAACCATCTTTTGTTTGACTCGATTATTATTATTACATTATAAAACATAAACACGTTCTAGAGGACCATACTCCATAGACACGACCAAACTTTGGATCCATTTGTTTTTTATTTTATCTTTTAACTTTCTCGAATGATCATTAGAAGGACCTTTTTCTTTAATCGCATTTGTTTTAAGTGATTCTTATAAAAAGTGGAGGGGAAAAAACAACACTATACATATGGTAAATATATATGTAATTTTTCTAGGTGGGTATATGTATTTGGTGTATGCATTAAAAATATGTATTGAAAGTGATATAGCATTGTGTTACGTAATACGTATAACAAAAACTCAAAAAGTGGTATGTTTATATGCAAACCAATTTATTTATTAAATACACAAAGTTACCAGCTTCTTTTTGAAGTTTTTCTAAAGGCAACTATAATATCAAGTTTATATTAACTCATAAAAATGTTAAGGAAAATATGTAACGATTTATTGACCAATTACAAGCCATGTAATAACGAACCACGACCCTTGAACTGCCCTAATCAATAATCACAACACATGAACCATAGGAGTTGATTTACGAACTTGAACTAAAAGACATAAAAGACTTGCTTATGGGATTTTTCTTTGGAGAGCCACTCTGCGGTAACACAGGCCCGGTTAAGACAATGTAGTCTATCCTGAGTGACATTCACTTTTGTATGGTGAGTTGGAGGTGATTCGAAACATATCGTTAAAAAAAAATAAAAGACATAAACCATGAATACAATTGGTCAAAAGCAACCCCACGGTAAACATATAATGAGCCCAAAAACAAGAAATCTATATGACTACCACTACTCGTCTACTCGTAATGTCATATGCCTAGATAGTGAATACTTGAAAACATTTCTTTAAACTTTTTTTAGCATAGAAACAAGAGATCTAGACTGGCCGTCCCAGTGCTTTTTTGTTTCTAATTTTCGTCCTTCCGAAAATTTAATAACAATAAACAGCTCATGGTTGTTGTTTTATCTCAATTACGTCATTTTACACATCTTAACAAACAAAAAAAATATATACCAACTACAGGGACAGACTTGGGAATAAATACCAACTATATGGCTATAATTGTAACAAAACGACAATTATGAGAACTAGAAAGGTTCGAACCCGCCGGTTGGGCGGGCGTCGTTGTTTGAAGCGAGTTGTGGTTTAAAAGTTATGACCATTTTAAACTTAGTTGGAACAAACGGCTGTTTTGTGACTTAGATTTGACCCGCTTAAACATATCCGTGTTCATCAAATCTTGTGTCTTTGGAAAGACTTAATCTCATACTATCATTACCTATTTTCATATTTTACCAAAACGATTTACACAAAAAGTTATAGCTTTTTGAAAATGGGCAAAACTCATTTTTGGCTGTTGTGAATCAGAAAACAGCACCAAACGGCTGTTTTGTGACCCATATTTGAACCACCTAGACACATCCGTTTTTTACAAATCTTATACCATTTGAAAGATCTAATCCCATACTTTCAAAACCTGTTTTCAGATTTTACCAAAACGATTTATAAAAAAAGTTATAGCTTCTTGAAAATGGACAAAACTCATTTTTGGCTGTTGTGAATCAAAAAATAGCACCATGCAACTTGTCGAATTGGGCTCAAAACTCGTCGGGTTCAACCTAGCTGTCGCCGAGTTTAACCTATAACTCGCCGAGTTCCACACTTAAGTCGCCGAGTTCCACAATTAAGTCGCCGAGTTCCACACCTAAGTCGCCGAGTTCCACAGTTGAAATAATAGAATAATCATCCTAGTTGAAGTGCAGCCCATAAAGGAGTAGAAAGAAATGATTAAATAATCATTATGTGCAGGAAGCAAGCATGTGTACCATTTCCTAATACTTTTCACGCCGTGACATTAATGTGGCACGCCGTGAATTGTTTGAAGGCTGAATCCTTTTGCTGCGTCTGCCATCTGATCACGCCTTTTAAACTCGCCGATTTTGGCATTCATGTCTGATCATGTAACTCGCCGAGTTTGGCATGTAACTCGCCGAGAAGCCCTTTAAACTCGCCGAGTTTGGCATTCAACTCTCCGACTCCACACTTAAGTCGCCGAGTTCCACAATTAAGTCGCTGAGCTAGACCTAACACGTGGCGCGATCCCAACGGTCCGGGTTACTGTTCACATTTGAGATCTTTTAATAGATAGTATAATGTACATATTATACAATTTAAAAATGGGGAAATCATATACACTGCAGCAGTGCATATGATGAGCACTGCTGCCCTCACATCCATGGAATTTTTTATTTTTATTTTTTTCATTTGATCATGTGCGTATGATGTTTGTGAGGGTGTACTACCGTCCATCTGATGGACGGATCATTAACCCTTTAAAAATTTACACATTGTATCCTCGTTTAAAAATGTTTATAAGTAAATAAGTAATAGAGGGGTTGAACAAACATAACAAACTGATCGGAACTGATTTCCGGTCCCATTTTTCTGTCGGTCACCGGAAAAAACCTCATAGAAACCCTAATGAAGAACCTCCACCAAATCTTATTATTATACATATCTATATGCATCACATTATCAGCTGATACAACCTTTGGAATTAGGTTTCCAAATCCGATATCTCAGGGGAATGTAAATCCTCCCGATGAGCTTCTGAAGACAGCAGTTTTTTCTCTCGGAAGCTTCTGGAGGTCGGAAGCAGTTTTCGGTTGCTTAGATGGAGTTGTGAGGACCACCGTTGGTTACGCCGGTGGATCCAAATTGAATCCTGAGTACCGAAGTTTGGGTGATCATGCTGAATCTGTATATGTATGTATATATATATATATATATATATATATATTTATTTTTATTATTAATTAGTTTGTGTGAATTTGAAAATGCCACGAGAATATCGCTTAGGCCATTTACATTAGAAACGAAGGCTCGACTCTTTTTGGTAGCCTGAACAGGGATCCGTCTGTGTTTAAATGTTTACGTATATATTCGTAGTTAATTTAGTTTGTTAGTTGAGATATACTGAACATAACTAACATGTTTCATTTTCGGCTTCTTGTGAGGGGAATTATCGGATATATTCTTAACCAAGTAAGGTTATATTATAGTCTTTAGTGTTGAATCTCATCTCTTCCGCTAGTTGGATGATTAAGAGAGAGTTGGTTACTTCGGAATTTAGCCAAGGATCCTAGATAAACATCGATCTAAGAGGTAATGAATTAGGGTACGTGTATTAGGTTGATCTTGACATGTGTTTTACAATCTGAATATGGAAGGTAGGTTCTTTGAACAACTTTTCTTATTGTTGGGGAAATCAATACTAGATATACGCACGTAATAGGGCCAGTTAGCTACTAAACGGGTAAACAGGGGAGGTCTTTCCAGTTCAGGTTACCCTGGGAGGTCAAGTCTTTGACTCAGATGTACATGCTCCATGACTCTTTTCAAACCTTTTCTTGACCACTGACTACTAGGCCACGTCGGTGGTGGTTAGTGCCAATTAGCTACTGCTTCACCTTTTTTGCGTTTCTTGTGGCCTCCCTTGCCTGTCATGCATTCCTCATGCTTTTTAATGGGATTCCCCCAACTTTTTAGTTATGATAACCACTTCTCGGGATATACAAGTTTATTTGTTACCTGGATCCATTTTATAGTTGTTATTTGGTCAATTGGTCTTGTAAGCCTTTTATTCCCTCTTATGCCAACGTTACCCGGTGCTTATTGACCTTTGTCTAGAGCTTAGGTAATCCAGCCCATATGCTTATTTCTTTGGAAGCAGATTCTTTTCAAACATTTGTCTCTTTCCTATCTTATAACATGAATGGATAATCATTGTATTGTTAATGACTGACATAAAGCCATCAAAACCAAAGTAAAAGACTACTCCCTCTTGAGTGAACTTGTAGGGAATTAGTCCAAATCGATACTTTCAGCATTAGTGCAATACCTTTTTTTTCTTCTTATATTGTTTTTGATGAAGGTTGCACGTCTCTATTTTGTTATGAATTCAGGAAGTTTTGTATGTGTTGTTGATAAATTTCCTGTAATTGTTTTTATGATTGATTTTGAGAAGTTCAGTTTGATTTGATGACTGTGGAGTGTTTAAGGACATAGTTGATGATAAATTTCCTGTAATTGTCTTCATGTAGACTGCACCATTGCTTAAACTAACGGGTTGCTTATGGAAATAGAATCAGTAGTTAAGAGTTATTTGGTAGGGATGTGATTGTTAGTTTCGTTTGGGTTTGTATTAATCCAGAGAAGAAAGAAACTGGCACAGTAATACAGTTGATTCAGAGAAATTAAACAGCAGTATTTATTTTAGGTAAAGGTAGGTTGTTTAAACCAGAGCAAGGCACCGTTTTCTTCATTGGTTATACTTTTATAAATATTTATTTGATAAGCAGTGAGGTGATGATGCTGGAACAAATGATTAATTGCTTAAACCTTGAGAATTCTGGTATGCCATGAGGTTTTAATTAACAGGATTGGACCAATGGAGGGCATTACATCTGAAGCCTATAATATAAATCTCTTCCAGATCTGAATGTAATTTTATGTAATAGATCCCCTAGACGAGTCAGTTAGAAATTTGTTCAAAACTTCAAATGGAATTTGGGGAGATTGAAGTGCAAGATAGTAGAAGAAGAGCACAGAGGGGAATTAAGATCACACTATAAGAACTTGTACTACATGATTGGTGAATCACTCTGACCAATTAAAGGCATACCCCCTAGGTGCCCAATATCTTTTTTGGTTTCTAATTTATGGCCCTGATACAGATCGTGAATCAGCTTTTTTAGGTTCCTAAAATCATTCAAGTAGCTTTTGAGTAATTAATCTCTTTGGCTTCTTTGATGCAGCCAGGGTCTGCGGAGTGCCTATGATCAGATTTGTGCTACATGTTTTGCAGTTAGTATTATGCGTTATTAAAGACCAGATGACAGAAAGACACTTTCCTAAAAACAAGTATTGGAATTTAAAAGGACTGCTTTTTTAAGACTCTGAAAATTGGATGTTAGGAGGTACCCAAATTTTGGTATTCTTTTCTACACTTCAAGATGGTCTATGCCATGTAGATTTTGGCATCATGAGAGGCAGTCGTCTTTCTTAAGCATGGGAAGATCCTTTGTGGTGCTAGGCAGCCATAATTGGCTGGAGCACTTGTATAGACCGGGTCTCATGAACGTAAATGGATTGAAATTTGCTTGTAGGATGTCTCCCTTCTTTAGCTGATATGATTACAATTATTTATTTTATTTATATTTATTTTAAAAGACATTATCTACACATCCACACAAAATCCACATACATATTTACAAGTAGTCCACCATGGGACTAGAACCCACAACTTATTGGTTGTTGGGTCACCACACATACCACTAGGACCAATTTTGACTCATGTATCCCTTTAGTAATATATATGGACCATCTTGATAAATCTGCTGGGTTCATATTTGTAACTCTGAAATCTGATTTGTTTTCCTTATATGAAAGCCGACATGAGTGATATTCTTCTAGGTAATTCCTTCCTTGGCTACTTTCACATATAAGAGTTAAATATTTAAATAAAATTCCAAATATACCATATTAAAAAACTCAATTAAAAGTGCCTGTGTTATCCTGAATCATACCTAGCTTACATTATTACACTCCGAATTGTTCTAATAATATGATAGGAAGTGGATGGGTTGTACCTCTTTACAAATGACGCACAGTATTTATTCACTCTCAGAAATAGTTGTAATATTTGTTACAATCTCAACCCTCATAAATATTTTGAGACTTGATCGAAAAGTTTTAAGGGAACTTGCATCATTGTCTTACATGAACTCTCTGCAGATTGAATATGATCCTCGGGTGATTAATTTCAGGCAACTTCTGGAGGTCTTCTGGTCTAGCCATGACTCTAGGCAAGTATTCGGGCAAGGTCCTGATGTTGGCAACCAATATAGGTGATATTATGTTTGTAATTTACTTCATGTTTTTCTTTTTAAAACTCCTCATTTGTGTTAAATTTCAAACTTAACTACTGTACATTTTTTTTTCAACAGGTCTATTATTTTTGTTAATGGAACCGAGGAGTCCAGATTGGCTGCCTTGAGCAAAGAAAGAGAACAAATGAAGTCTAGGAGTAGCATTGTAACTACCCAAATTCAACAACTCGGAACCTTTTACCCTGCAGAACCTGAACACCAGGTTTGTTATTTGTATCTTTACTTGATTCCAAGATTTCGAAATCAAGTATCTAATGATTCTGGCCAGTCAAACTGATTTTAAGAACAAGATAATCATTACCATGTTCCTTCTCTTTTGAGTTTTGTCTTCCATTCTTTATGGAAATATCATAGTACAAAAAAAGGACATTAAGAAAATTTAATATCGCAAAATCACCGCTTCAGTTTTTTATAGATGTCATGGAGAAATAATAAGTAATGACATTTGTGAGTTGCTCATAGCTATATAACATTTTACATGCTATAATGTCATATGAGACAATAAAAACTTAACAAATGTTTAGTTTACCTGACTAACCATTAATGCATTGAAATGTGCAGAAATTTGAGCTAAAACGAAACCCCTTCCTTCTTCAATTAATTGGCAACTTAGTGGAAGAAGAACTTGAGAAATCGAGATTGGCAACAAAGCTAAATGGGTATGCCGCAGAGCTGTGTCCACCAAGAATTGAAAGCCGGATCGATGGCAAAGTCAATGAAATCATTAGAAAAGGATGGCCTATTTTACGAGATGTGTAGGGAGCTTCGTATGTAGCCTATGTAAGGATCTGATAGAGTCGTTTGTATTGGTATTTTTCAGGTTTTTGAAAGTTTTTAGAACTCCCCTCACCTTTGTACTTGTGTATTTGAAGATAGCAGTTGCTGCTTAGACAATTCTGGTTCAGCTCCATTGATGATTTGAAATGATGTAGTATATACAAAACAAACTTCGTCTCCTGTCACATGTAGTGTTACCAAACGAGGCCTAAAGTTTCAACAGTGATGAACTTTCCTTCGTGCGCTTACCAATACTTCGTTATTTGGTTGTAGAAGAACATCTTCATCGAACGTGGTGGTCATTTTCGAGATTTATTGGTAGTTGATCAGACGAAGTTTCAAAAGTTTTTGATTATTTTTAACGCCAAGGCGGTTTTGTTTGATTATTTCAAAAGTTTGAGAATTGAGTTGATTGAAAAGGTGGTTGTTGAAAATGTTATTGTTGAAAAGGTGGTTGTTGGAATGGTTGTCGTTGAAATGGTTGTTTTAAATTTTGAATTTGTGAAAAGTTTGAAAATTGAGGTTGTTAAAATGGTTGTTCTTGAAATAGAAATTGTTGAAAACATGGTCAAGAAGGTTTTCCAAATTGTGGTGGTGATGAATCCATTGATGGTTGTTGGATATTTGATAAAGGATTGAGTAATTAAATATTGGTAGGTGTTTTAAAATTTAAAAAGATGAATAGGAAGAGGTGAAATCATAGGTTGACATGGTACATGAATAAACATCATATATTGTTTGAGTTGTGTAAATTTGTAAAGAAAATTATGTGAATTATTGGTATTATCTAATAATGTATTGTATGTAAAATGTTTTTTCTTAAAATACAATCATAATGATCATTTGCATAATTTACTCTATAATAATGAGGGTATTTATTTCCATCTTTTTATTCTTAATTGTACTTTTTTATTGTTCAATAAACAGTTTTATACTGTGGATAAATTATTATACATTGAGGGGTGTAAATAAAAAAAAGGAGGTGGAAATAATAGGACCGATAATAATAGATTTAATTAGTTCATTACAACAAAATAATCACTTTTGGCCAAAACTAATAAACAATGGGAAAAAATGATCCGTAATGCAAATTTGTTAAGAAAATAGTTTCTATTTTGCCCCCTGAAGTTTGTTAAATATACATATTGAATTTTCGGTATGTAAGAGGTATAGTACCTAAAGTTACGTAATGTTACGGTACAGATGATCTCCCCATAAACAATCTATGGTTTCCTTTTCTTTTCTTTTTTTTTTTCTTTTTTTTTTATTTTTAGAAGGGAGTAAATTGAAAATAAATCACTATAATTATTGAAAGATGGAGGGATATTTAAAAATTTTTGGCCTTTGATTGATTGATAACCAGCCAGCCAGCCAGCCAGCCGTCCAAACCCAAATAATCCAAACCCAAATACCACACAAACACCTTCCTTCCCTCCTTCACACACAAAAAGAAAAGTCAATCGCCGTCGCCGTCGCTCTTTTCCGATGGAATTCCCGTCGTTCAACCACCACAATAACAATAACAATCAAAGGTACGTTCTTTTACCACCACCCCCTGTTAACAATTTCTCCGATGACCGCTCAAATCTATACCCTCACCATCATCTTATTCATCTTCCTCCGCCGCCGCCGCCGCCGGCAGCGCTCTACCCAACCCCCCCACCCCCCCCCCCCCCCCA